>JAWMQZ010000078.1:1774616-1784945 GCA_035584835.1 Tangara arthus
CCGGCCCAGCGGCGGCAGCAGCGGCGGCAGCAGCGAGGAGGAGGCGCCCCGGGAGCGGCGGCCGCGGGACGGCAGCCCCGGGGCCCGCAGGCCCGGCAGGCCCGGCGGGGCGGCGGCAGCGGCGGCGGCGGGGCCCGGAGGCCCCGGGGCCCGCGGGCAGAGCGTGGTGATCTGCGAGCCCGAGCACAGCAAGGAGCGCATCGTGAGCTCGGGGGGGGAGGGCGGCGGCACTCCCGGGACCCTGGGGTACCCCCCGTGCCCGACTTTGCCCCATGAGACATCCCCAGTGTGCCCCCATTGTGCTCCATTACACACCCCTGCTGTGCCCCCATTGTGCTCCATTACACACCCCTGCTGTGTCCCTGTTGTGCCCCATGAGACATCCCCGCTGTGCCCCTTGGACCCAGTGTGCCCCCATTGTGCCCCATGAGACACCCCTGCTGTGCCCCCATTGTGCCCCATGAGACATCCCCAGGGTGTCCCTATTGTGCCCCCTGCACACCGCCACTGTGCCCCATTACACACCCCTGCTGTGTCCCTGTTGTGCCGTGTGAGACGCCCCTATTGTGCCCTATTACACATCCCTGCTGTGCCCGTTGCACCCACTGTGCCACTATTGTGCCCCTTTTACACCCCCACTGTGCCCCATTGCACACCCCCACCATGCCCCTATTGTGCCCTATTACACAACTCCACTGTGCCCCTATTGTGCCCCTTTATACACCCCCACTGTGTCCCCATCGTGCCCCATGAGACACTCCCACTGTTCCCCCATTGTGCCCCTTTATACACCCCCACTGCACCCCCTTGTACCTGCTGTTCCACCCCTAATACACCCCAAACCCCGCTGCACCCCCTGACCCCCATCCCGCCCCACTGCAGCCCTTCCAGTGCCCCATCATTGTCCCCATGTCCCTGCTGGCTCTGTCCCCAGTGTCCCCCACATCCCCTCTGCACCCCTATGTCCCCTGTGTCCCCCAAACCTCCAATGTCCCCTGTGTCCCCCACAATGCTGTGTCCCCTGTGTCCTCTACATCCCCAGTGTCCCCCGTGTCCTTCCCATCCCCACTGCTCCTTCTGTCCCCACGTCCCTGTCCCACGTGACCCCAAAGTACCTCACATTCCCCATATCTTCCCCCCTTGCTGATGTCCCTGATGTCCCATGTCCCTCCCATCCCCAGTGTCCCCGATGTCCTGTGTCCCTCCTATCCCCAGTGTCCCACGATGTCCCCATATCCCCCATATCCCTGATGATCTCCACTGCCCTGATGTCCCCAGGTCCCCACATCTCTGATGTCCCACAATGTCCCATGTCCCCCACATCCTTGATGTCCCCAATATCCCCCACAATGTCCCCAGTATTCCCCATGTCCCCAGCGTCCCTCTCACCCCCAAAGTCCTCCATGTCCTCCCGTTCCTGATGTCCCCATGTCCACCATGTCCCCCTGATGTCCCCCATGTCCCTGAGGTCCCCGTGTCCCCCTGATGTCCCCCATGTCCCCAGTGTTCCCATGTCCCTGATGTCCCCCATGTCCCTGATACTCCTGTGTCCCTGATGTCCCTTTATCCACCTGTCCCTGATGTCCCAATGTCCCCTGGGGGCCCCAATGTCCCCCATGTCCCCCCTGTCCCTGATGTCCTTGATGTCCCCATCTCCCCAGTGTCCCCCCTGTCCCTGATGTCCCCCATGTCCCCTGATGTCCCCATGTCCCTGATGTCCCCAGTGTGCCCCATGTCCCCATGTCCCCCATGTCCCAATGTGCCCCATGTCTCCCCATATCCCTGATGTCCCCATGTCCCCAATGTCCCAGTGTCACCTGATATCCCCGTGTCCCTGATGTCCCCACGTCTCTTCTGTCCCAATATTCCTGATGTCCCCATGTGCCCCTGTCCCTGATGTCCCCGTGTCCCTAATGTCCCCAATGTCCCTGATGTCCCCAATGTCCCAATGTCCCTGATGTCCCCCTGTCCCTGATGTCCCCATGTCCCCTGATGTCCCCAATGTCCCCCCAGAAGCTCGAGGGCTCCAAGAGCCGGGGGCAGCTCTTGATCTTCGGTGCCACCAACTGGGACCTGATCGGCCGCAAGGAGGTGCCCAAGCAGCAGGGTAGGGCTGCTAATTGCCTGCTTAATTAGTCATTAATGAGCCATGTGGGGCAGGGTAGGGCTGGCTAATTACCTGGTTAATTAGTCATTAATGAACCATATGGGGCAGGGTAGGGCTACTTAATTAATGGCTGTTAATTAGTAATTAATGAATGGTTTGGGGCAGGGCAGGGCCACATTATTGGCTGGGATTAATTGGTATTGATTTGAGGTTAATTAGTAATTAATAAATGTTTTGGGGCAAGGTAGAGGTCCTTAATAGTAGGTTAATTAATTGGTATTGATTATTAATTAATTAATTAGTAATTTATTAATTATTATCAGTGAAGGGCTTGAGGCAGACTAGGGGCTCATTATTGGCTCATTAATTAATTGGTATTAATTAGTAATCAATGAACAGTTTGGGGCAGGGTAGGGCCGCATTAATGGCTGGGGTTAATTGGTATTGATTTGAGGTTAATTAGTAATTAATAAATGTTTTGGGGTAGGGTAGAGGTCCTTAATAGATGATTAATTAATTGGTATCAATTAGTAATCAATGAAGGGTTTGGAGCAGGGTAGGGCCTCACTAATGGCTGTGATTAATTGGTATTAATTAGTAATTAATTAATGTTTTGGGGCAGGATGGGGCTCATTAATGGCTGATTAGTTAATTAATTGGCATTAATTAGTAATCAATGAACAGTTTGGAGCAGGGTAGGGGCTCACTAATGGCTGTGATTAATTGGTATTAATTAGCAATCAGTGAATGTTTTGGGGCAGGGTAAGGCCTCATTAGGGCGTGATTATTGCTATTAATTATGTATTGGGGCAGAGCAGGGCCCTCATTAGTGGTGGTGTGATTAATTGGTGTTAATTTGTAATTAATGACCTGAAGTGGCATCTCGTACTTTGGGCCAGAATTTGGGGTGCACTGGGTGTCCAGCAGAGCCAATGGATTTATAGTTCATTAATTTTTCCTGTTTACTTTATATGCTTCTACTTAATTAATTAATTAATAAATTAACTGGGGAGGGAGTCACGGCTTTATCTCTCAATTTGGGGTGCACTGGGTCTCCAGCAGAGCCAAATGAGGGCTTTGTTTCTTTCTGATTCATTTATAGTTCGTTAATTTTCCTGATTGTTTTTATGTAGTTCTAATTAGCTAATCAATCAATTAACTGGGGGAGGAGCCTCAGTTTCACCCCTTAATTGGGGCAGGTTTGAGGGGGCACCAGCTCTGCTGCAAAGCCAAGTTTTGTTTATTTTTGATCCATTTATAGTTCATCAATCGATCTCTTTCTTTTCGTGTATTTATATTTAATTAATATTAATATCTAATTAATTTTAAAGCCGGTTAATTGGGGAGGGACGCAGTCTGATACAATAATTTGGGGTGTACCAGACCTGTGGCAAAGCAAAACGAGGACCTGGTTAAATTGGAATGCTTTTATAGTCCATTCCTTTTCCTGATTATTTTTATCTATTCCTAATTAATTATTTTCATTAATTACTGGGGAGGAGCCACAATTTCACCCCTTAATTAGGGCAGGTTTGAGGGGTGCCAGCTCTGCCAAATTATGCCTCTGCTTCATTTTTAGTTCACTAATTATATCCTTCTTTTTAGGGGATATATTTAATTAATATTAAAAATTAGTCTTTCAATTAATTAATGTTTCAAATTAACGGGCTGGGGGAGGAGTCACAGACAGTCCTGGGGATTGTCCCGGCGATTTTCCCGGATGATTTTCCTGGATTGTTTTCCTGGGTGATTTTCCAGTATTCCCAGATTTTCCAGAATAATTTTCCAGGATGATTTTCCTGGATATTCCAGAATTATTTTCCTGGATTTTCCCAGTATTCTCAGATTATTTTCCTAGTTGATTTTCCTGGATTGTTTTCCTGGATTTTCCCCATGTTCCCAGATGAGTTTCCTCGTTGATTTTCCCAGATTTTCTGGAGTTATTTTCCCGGGTTTTCCTGGATTATTTTCCCAGAATTTCCTGGATTTTCCCCGATGATTTTCCAGGATATTCCAGAATTATTTTCCTGGATTTTCCCAGTATTCCCAGATGATTTTCCTGGTTGATTTTCCTGAATTATTTTCCTGGATTTTCCCAGTATTCCCAGATGATTTTCCTGGTTGATTTTCCTGGATTCTTTTCCCAGATTTTCCTGGATTATTTTCCAGGATGATTTTCCCAGATCATTTTCCCGACTTTTCCAGGATGATTTTCCCAGATTTTCCTGTATTATTTTCCTGGATTTTCCCAAATTATTTTCCCGGATTTTCCCAGACGATTCTCCTGGATTTTCTCAGATGATTTTCCTGAATTTTTCTGGATTTTTCCAGATTATTTTCCCAGTATTCCCAGATTATTTTCCTGACTGATTTTCCCAGATTTTTCCAGATTGTTTTCCTGGGTTTTCCAGGTTAATTTTCCTAAATTTTCCTGTATTATTTTCCTGAATGATTTTCCTGGATTTTCCCAGACAATTTTGCTGAATTTTCCCAGATTTTCTCCGATGATTTTCCTGAATTTTTCTGGATTTTTCCAGATTATTTTCTCAGTATTCCCAGATGATTTTCCTGGCTGATTTTTCCAGATTATTTTCCTGGATTTTCCGAGATGATTTTTTGGATGATTTTCCAAGATTTTCTCAGATGATTCTCCCGTATTATTTTCTGGGATTTTCCCGTACTATTTCCCCGGATCCTTTTCCCAGCTCATTCTTTTCCCGGCCGTGTTTCCGGGTGCCGATCCCACGCTCATTCCCGGTGTTTTCCAGCGGCGTACCGGAACCTGGGCCAGAACCTGTGGGGGCCTCACCGCTACGGGAGCCTGGGGGGGCTGCGCGTGCGCTCGGTGGTGTCGGGGCCCTGCGCCGCCCACAGCCTGCTGATCACGGCCGAGGGCAAGCTCTGGAGCTGGGGTGAGCAGGGGCCATCCCGGGAACCGGGCTGGGATAATGGGATCCATCCAGGGAACCCAGCTGGGATAATGGGATCCATCCAGGGAACCAGGCTGGGATAATGGGATCCATTCAGAGAACCCCCCATGGGAGAGCGGGATCCATCCCGGGAACTCCCCATGGGATAATGGGGTCAGCTGGGGAACCCCCCTGGGAGAGCGAGATCCATCCTGGGAACTCCTCGTGGGATAGTGGGATCCATCCTGGGAACCCAGCTGGGATAATGAGATCCATCCAGGGAACCCCCCAGGAGAGCAGGATCCATCCTGGGAACCCTCAGTGGGATAATGGGGTCAGCTGGGGAACCTCCCTGGGAGAACGGGATCCGTTCCGGGAACCCTCGCTGGGATAGTGGGATCTATCCTGGGAACCCAGCTGGGATAATGGGATCCATCCCAGGAACGCCCCCTGGGAGAATGGGGTCAACTGGGGAACCTCCCTGGGATAGCAGGATCCATCCTGGGAACCCTCCCTGGGATAGCAGGATCCATCCTGGGAACCCTCCCTGGGATAGCAGGATCCATCCCAAGAACTGGGCTGGGATAATGGGACCCATCCCGGGAAGCCCCCTGGGATAGCGGGATCAGCCTGGGAACCAAACTGGGAGAGCAGGATCCATCCCAGGAACCCCCCCTGGAAGAGTGGGAACCATCCCAGTAACCAAACTGGGATAGCAGGATCCATCCAGGGAAATCCCCTGGCAGAGCAGGATCCATCCAGAGAACCCCCCTGGGAGAGTGGGATCCATCCTGGGAACCTGACTGGGATAATGGGATCCATCCTGGGAACCCACCAGGAGAGCGGGATCAGCCTGGGAACCCTCACTGGGATGGTGGGATCCATCCTGGGAACCCAGCTGGGATAATGGGATCCATCTAGGGAACGCCCCAGGAGAGCAGGATCCATCCCGGGAACTCCCCCTGGGATAATGGGGTCAGCTGGGGAACCCCCCTGGGAGAGTGGGATCGATCCTGGGAACCCTCACTGGGATAGCAGGATCCATCCCAAGAACTGGGCTGGGATAATGGGATCCATCCTGGGAAGCCCCCCTGGGATAACGGGATCAGCCTGGGAACCAAACTGGGAGAGCAGGATCCATCCCAGGAACCCCCCTGGGATAATGGGGTCAGCCAGGGAACCCCCCCAGGAAAGCAGGATCAGCCCCAGGAACCTCCCCAGGATAGTGGGATCTATCCTGGGAACATCCCCTGGGATAATGGGGTCAGCTGGGGAACCCCCCTGGGGGAGCGGGATCCATCCCGGGAACCAGGCTGGGAGGGCGGAATCCATACCAGGAAATCCCCTGGAAGAGTGGGATCAGCCTGGGAATTCCCCCCTGGGATAATGGGATCCATCCAGAGAACCCCCCAGGAGAGCGGGATCAGCCTGGGAACCCTCCCGGGAGAGCGGGATCCATGCTGGGAACCGGGCTGGAATAGCAGGATCCATCCTGGGAACCCCCTGGGAGAGCGGGATCCATCCGGGCAACCCTCACTGGGAGAGCGGGATCCATCCCAGGAACCCCCCTGAGATAGTGGGGTCAGCCGGGGAACCACCTTGGGATAGCAGGATCAGCCTGGGAACCAAACTGGGAGAGTGGGATCCATCCTGGGGAAACCCCCCCTGGGATAATGGTGTCAGTGGGATCAGCCTGGAAACTCCCCTGGGATAGCAGGATCCATCCTGGAAACCAGGCTGGGAGGATAGCGGGATCCATCCTGGGAACCCCCCACCAAGGAGAGTAGGATTCATCCTGGGAACCCCCCGGAATAGCGGGATCCATCCGGGCAACCCCCCTGGGAGAGCGGGATCCATCCCGGGAACCCTCACTGGGATGGTGGGATCCATCCAGGGAACCAGGCTGAGATAATGGGAGCCATCCTGGGAATCCCCTGGGAGAGCAGAATCCATCTGAGGAACTGGGCTGGGATAATGGGATCCATCCCAGGAACAAGGCCGGGATAATGGGATCAGTACTGGGAACCCCCCTGGGATAGTGGGATCCATCCTGGGAACCAGGCTGGGATAATGAGATCTGTCCTGGGAATCCCCTGGGAGAGCAGGATCCATCCCAGGAACCTCCCCTGGGAGAGCGGGATCCATCCTGGGAACCAGGGTGGGAGATGGGGATCCATCCTGGGAATCCCCTGGGAGAGCAGGATCCATCCTGGCAACCAGGGTGGGAGATGGGGATCCATCCTGGGAACCAAACTGGGATAGTGGGATCCATCCCAGGAACTGGACTGGGATAATGGGATCCATCCCGGGAACCAGGCTGGGAGGGCAGGGTCATTGGGAACCCCTGGGACAGCAGGATCAGCCAGAAACCCCTGGGATTCTGGGATCAGCAGGAACCCCTGGGATTCTGGGATCAGCGGGAACCCTTGGGATAACGGGATCAGAAGGAACCCCCATGGGATTCCGGGATCAGAGGGAGCCCCTGGGAACCCCTGTGACTCTGGGAATTTTGGGATCCTGCAGGGCGGAACGAGAAGGGGCAGCTGGGCCATGGGGACACGAAGCGCGTGGAGGCGCCGCGGCCGATCGAGGCGCTGGGCAGCGAGGCCATCGTGGCGGCCGCCTGCGGCCGGAACCACACCCTGGCACTGACCGGTACTGACGGACACGGGGCTGGATCCCGGGAAACGGAGCTGGATCCCGGGACACGGCCCTGGATCCCAGGAAATGGCTCTGGATCCTGGGAAATGGGGCTGGGTCCCAGGAAATGGCCCTGGATCCTGGGAAATGGCCCTGAATCCTGGAGCACGGGGCTGGATCCCAGGACACGGAGCTGGATCCCGGGAAATGGGGCTGGATCCTGGGAAACAGGGCTGGATCCCGGGACACGGAGCAGGATCCTGGGGAATGGCCCTGGATCTTGGGACACAGGGCTGGATTCTGGAAAATGGGGCTGGATCCCAGGAAATGACTCTGGATCCTGTGAAATGGAGCTGGATCCCAGGAAATGGCCCCATCTCAGGAAACTGCCCAATCCTGGGAAAATACCCTGGTCCCAGCAAAGCTGCCCCCAATCCACCCCTTTGACCCCCAAAATCCCAGGAATAGTGCCCCAAATCCACCCCTTTCACCCCCAAAATCCACCCTTTTTGTCCCAAATTCAGCCCTTTAGCCCCAAATCCACCCCTTTTCCCCAAAAATCTGGGAAAACTGCCCCTTAGTCTACCCCTTTTGCTCCAAATTCTGGGAAAACTACCCCAAAATCTTCCCCTTTTGCCCCCAAATCCACCCCTTTTCCTTCAAAATCCACCCCTTTTTCCCCCAAATCTGCCCCTTTTGCCCCCAAATTCTGGGAGAACAGTCCCAAAATCCCGGTTTTCCCCCTAAAATTCCCGTTTTTCCCGCAGAGAGTGGCTCCGTGTTCGCCTTTGGGGAGAACAAGCTGGGCCAGCTGGGGCTGGGGAACCAGACGGACGCCGTGCCCAGCCCCACCCAGGTACGGACCCCAAACCCCGGATTTGGGGGAAATCCAGGGATTTTGGGGCTTTTAGTGACAAATTCCCTAAAAACCCCTCGGGGTACACGATTCCCTCCCAGCCGGGAGCCGTTCCCAGCTGCGGTGGGGAGAGGAAAAGCCAGGATTTGGAAATGGAATTTTTGAAGATTTTAGGGATTTTCTGATGGAAGTTCCTTATTTTTTCCCTGTTTCCCAAATTTTTTGATCCTGTTTTTCCAGCTTTTCCTGCAGGTCAGGGATTTCTCATGGAAAATTCCCCTTTTTTCCTTTTTCCTGTGTTTTCTGATACAGTTTTTCCTGCTTTTCCCGCAGATCAAGGATTTCCCATGGAAATTCCCCTCTTTTCCCACATTTCTCTGATCCTGTTTTTCCTGCTTTTCCCGTGTTTTTCTGATCCCTTTTTGCCTGCTCTTCCCATGTCCTTGTTCCCGTTTTTCCTGCCGATCAGGGATTTCCCATGGAAATTCCCAATTTTTCCCTTTTTCCTGGCCTTTCTGATCCCATTTTTCTAGCTTTTCCTGCGTTTCTGATCCCTGTTTTTCTCGGTTTTTCTGATCCCATTTTTCTGGATTTTCCCATATTTCTGATCCCCATTTTCCTCTTTTTCAGGTTTTTCTGATCCCATTTTTCCAGCTTTTCCTGCGTTTCTGATCCCTGTTTTTCTCGGTTTTTCTGATCCCATTTTTCTGGATTTTCCCAAATTTCTCATCCCCATTTTCCCAGGTTTTTCTGATACCATTTTTCTGGATTTTGCCAAATTTCAGATCCCCATTTTTCCAGGTTTTTCTGATTCCATTTTCCCAGCTTTTCCTGTGCTTCTGATCCCCGTTTTTCTTGGCTTTTCTGATCTCATTTTTCTGGATTTCCCCAAATTTCTGATCCCCATTTTTCCAGGTTTTTCTGATCCCGTTTTTCCAGCTTTTCCTGTGTTTCTGATCCCCATTTTTCCTGGCTTTTCTGATCCCATTTTTCTGGCTTTCCCTGTGTTTCTGATCCCCATTTTCCCCCTTTTCCAGGTTTTTCTGATCCCCATTTCTCCAGCTTTTCCCGTGTTTCTGATCCCCATTTTTCCAGCTTTTCCTGTGTTTCTGATCCCCATTTTCCCCCTTTTCATGTTTTTCTGATCCCCATTTCTCCAGCTTTTCCTGTGTTTCTGATCCCTGTTTTTCCCCTTCTCCCACGTTTCTGATCCCCTTTTCCCGTTTTCCCGGATTTCCTGACCCCATTCCCGTTTCTTCCCAGATCCTGTACAATGGGCAGCCGATCTCCAAGCTGGGCTGCGGGGCCGAGTTCAGCATGGTCATGGACTGCAAGGGGAACCTGTATTCCTTCGGGTGTCCCGAGTACGGCCAGCTGGGTACGGGATTTGGGATCACCCCATGGGAATGGGATTTGGGATCATCCCGTGGGAATGGGATCACCCCATGGGAACCTGTATTCCTTTGGGTGTCCGGAGTACGGCCAGCTGGGTACGGGATTTGGGATCATCCCATGGGAATGGGATTTGGGATCACCCCATGGGAACGGGATTTGGGATCACCCTGTGGGAGTGGGATCACCCCATGGGAACCTGTATTCCTTTGGGTGTCCCGAGTACAGCCAGCTGGGTACGGGATTTGGGATCCATGGGATCACCCCGTGGGAGTGGGATCACCCCATGGGAACAGGATTTGGGATCACCCCATGGGAACCTGTATTCCTTTGGGTGTCCCAAGTACGGCCAGCTGGGTACGGGATTTGGGATCCATGGGATCACCCCGTGGGAGTGGGATCACCCCATGGGAACAGGATTTGGG
>JAWMQZ010000078.1:1803501-1826821 GCA_035584835.1 Tangara arthus
CCCTCCCATCCCATCCCCATCCCCATCCCCATCCCCATCCCCATCCCCCTCCCCATCCCGCTCCCCATCCCCATCCCCATCCCATCCCACCCCCATCCCCATCCCCATCCCCATCCCATCCGATCCTCTCTTTCCCTTCAGCTGCCACCTCCGTGTCCCTTGGGGCATCTCCCTCTCCTCACCCTCTCCGGGCCCTCCAGCCATTCCCCAGGACCCCAAATCCCGTCCCTGCACTCCGGACCCCCTGGAATGAGGAGGAGGAGCCCCCAGGTCCCACCTGCACGTGGCGGTTGTCGCTGCGCAGGGACTCGTCCGCCAGGATCTCGTCAATGCTCTTCTTCTCAGTGCCCTTCAGCCCTGGGGTGTGGGAGCGGTCAGGGACAGCAGGATGGGCAGAGAGAAGGACAGAGGGATGGGCACTGGGATGGACAGATGGACAGCGGGGTGGACAGAGGGATGGACACTGGGAATGGACAGCAGGATGGACAGCAGGATGGACAGTGGGAATGGACAGCAGGATGGACAGCAGGATGGACAGAGGGATGGACAGAGGGATGGACAGAGGGATAAAAAGTGGGGTGGACAGCGGGATAGACAGAAGCATGGACATTGTAGACAGAGGGATGGACAGCAGGACAGACAGACAGTGGGATGGACAGCACGATGGACTCTGGGATGGACACTGGGAATGGACACTGGGAATGGACAGCAGGGTGGACACTGGGAATGGACAGCGGGACAGACAGCGGGATGGACAGTAGGGATGGACACTGGGAATGGATACTTGGAAGGGACAGCGAGAAGGGACAGCAGGAATGCCGTTCCCTAGGGATGGCCTCAGCCAGGCCTCACCGATGAACTGCGTGGCCTCCCCGTGGCCCTGCTGCTGCTTCTCCTTGAAGAGTTTGTAGCAGGCGTTGGGACTGGCCAGGAGCAGCCGGAATCCCTGTGGGACAGAGCCCGGGGGTCACCCCTGGTGTGGGGATAAAACACCCCAGAGTCCGGCTGGGAGGCACCACGGCGATCCCAAACCCAGCCCCAGGGCCATGGGATGGCTACAGAGATCCCAAATCCATCCCCAGGGCTATGAGATGCCCACAGCAATCCCAAATCCATCCCTGGGCCATAAGATGCTCGTGCCAATCCCAAATCCATCCCTGGGGCCATGAGATGCCCACAGCAATCCCAAATCCATTCTCGGGGCCATGAGATGCCCATGCCAATCCCAAACCCATCCCCCTGGGTCACCCCAAACAGGTTCCATCCCCCAGAGCTCCCAGAAGGACAAACAGCTGACAAAGGGGATTTTTGGGGTGCTGTGAAGAGCCCTGGGCAGGCTCTGGGGTCAGCACCTTCCTGTCCAGGGCAGGGACGAAGGTGAGGAACTCATCCACGTGGCCCACGCTGAGCCACTCCGAGTAGACCTCGAGCGGCGCCTGCACCTTCTGCGCGAAGAGGAAATCCCGCACGGCGCGGCACATCCTGCGCCCGGCCATCCTGCGGGACAGGCTGGGGTGGGCACCGCTCCCGCCCCAAAACCCCACCCCAAAACCTGCTCCTTGCCCCAAAACCCCACCCCAAAACCTGCTCCCGGCCCCAAAAACCCTGTCCCAAAACCCCCACCCCAAAACCTGCTCCCCGCCCCAAAACCCCCACCTCAAAACCCCCACCCCAAAACCTGCTTCCCACCCCAAAACCCCCTCCCCAAAACCTGCTCCCTGCCTAAAACCCCTGCCATTCCCAAATCCCACCTCACTTCTGTGTGAGGGCCAAGTTTTCTTAGACAGAACGGGCTGGGAAGGCGTTAATTAAATTCCCGGTAATGAGGGACAATTGGGGCCCCAGTGGGGCTGGGAAAATCCCATTTCCCTGCATTTCCATTCCTCTGGAAGCAGCGCGAGCCCCGGGCTGGGATGGGAGCGTCCCGTGGGTTTTTTGGGATGGAGCAGGCGGGATCGGGAGCGGGTGTTGTTTCTCCCGGAAAATGCCCTCCTTTGTGGAGGCTTGGCAGGGAGCTTTGTTCGCTGCCGAGCGCCGCCCGGCCTGGGCACAACAACCCCCGGTTATTCGGGATTTTATGGGAACAACAACCCTCGGTTATTTGGGATTTCAGGGGGGCAACAACCCCCGGTTATTCGGGATTTTATGGGCACAACAACCCCCGGTTATTCGGGATTTCAGGGGAACAACAACCCCCGGTTATTTGGGATTTTATGGGCACAACAACCCCCGGTTATTCGGGATTTTATGGGAACAACAACCCCCGGTTATTTGGGATTTCATGGGCACTACAACCCCCGGTTATTCGGGATTTTATGGGCACTACAACCCCCGGTTATTCGGGATTTTATGGGCACAACAACCCCCGGTTATTCGGGATTTCACGGGCACTACAACCCCTGGTTATTCGGGATTTCAGGGGAACAACAACCCCCGGTTATTCGGGATTTCAGGGGAACAACAATCCCCGGTTATTCGGGATTTTACGAGCACAACAATCCCCGGTTATTCGGGATTTCAGGGGAACAACAATCCCCGGTTATTCGGGATTTCATGGGCACAACAGCCACCGGTTATTCGGGATTTCACCCTGTCCTGGGCTCCCCCGCTCCTCTCCTAAAGAACAAACCCAGCCCGGGTGTGCAGGATTGGGGAAAAAGCGGTGAAAACGGGAAAAAATGGGAAAAGGGGAAAAGGGGAAAACGGGAAAAGGAGGAAAAGAAGAAAAGGGGGAAAAGGGTAAAAGGGGAAAAGGGGAAATGGGGGAAAAGAGAAAAAGGAAAAAGGGAAAAGGGGAAAGGGAAAAGGGGAAAAGTGGGAAAGGGGGAAAGGGGTGAAATGGGGGAAATGGGGAAAGAGGGAAAGGGGGAAAAGGGGGAAAAGAGGAAAGGGGAAAAAGGGAAAAGGGGAAAATGGGAAAACAGGAAAATGGTGGCCGGGTTTTTTGATGGTCGGAGGAGCAGCCGTGGGGTTTGCCTGTAAAATCTGGGATTTGATGGGGATTGGGACCGGGCTTTTTCTCCAAGAGGTTTTTCTCTCCTAGGGAGAGTTTTGGGATCTCCTGAGGGAGGGTTTTGGGATATCCCGAGGGAGGGTTTTGGGATGTCCCGAGGGCGGGTTTTGGGATCTCCTGAGGGAGAGTTTTGGGATCTCCTGAGGGCGGGTTTTGGGATGTCCCGAGGGAGGGTTTTGGGATGTCCCGAGGGAGGATTTTGGGATGTCCCGAGGGAGGGTTTTGGGATCTCCCGAGGGAGGGCGGGCGCTCACCAGGGCAGGGGGCTGCCGATGAGGATCCGCCCCAGCGGGTACTCCTTGCCCCGCACCGTCACCGGCGGGCTCACGTCCAGGTTCCCGAAGGAATCCAGGCTGGTCACGCTCTTCCCGGGGGGCTCCCGGGTCACGTAGCCAAAATCCGGGCCCTGGGAAAGAGGGAAGAGCTGCCAAGGACCTCCCCTGTGTGGATTTTGGGTGGAAAAGGGGGATTTCAATGCAAGGACACACCAGGATCTTCTTAAAAGCGAAATCCTTCAGGCCTCTGTTCCTGGGAGAGTCGAAGACCACGGGGAAGGTTTTGTGTGGGGCCTCCACGTAGCCGAACTCCAGCTCATCCTGTGGGAAGGAGACGAGGAGGAGGAGGAGGAGGAGGAGGAGGAAGGTTCTTGGGGGTGATAGGAATCTCCAGCAGGGATGTGGGGAGGGTGGGGCAGGAAATGGGGCGAGCCTGGCAAAGCCCAGCCTAAATTACCAAGGAGGCTCCTGCCCGGCCCTCCGAGGCTGACAGCACAGCCACGGTGTCCCCCTGGGGTCCCCTGGCAGTGGCACTCTCCTGCACAGCCCCACGGGGTGACACTTTCAATGGGGTCCCCTCGTACAGTGAGGTCACTCAGGAGGTGTCCCTTGGGTCCCTCTTCCAAAGCACCATGGGGACCCTTCTGCAAAAGGGACTCCCTTG
Organism: Tangara arthus; assembly: GCA_035584835.1. Lineage (NCBI taxonomy): Eukaryota > Metazoa > Chordata > Aves > Passeriformes > Thraupidae > Tangara > Tangara arthus. The sequence goes on from JAWMQZ010000078.1 coordinate 1,807,454, forward strand.
CAATGCCCCACGGGGTCCCTTTTGCAGCAGGGACACCCTGTAGTGTCCCATGGGGTCCTTCTTGCAATGGGGTCACCTTCAAAAGCACCACGGGGTCCCTTTTGCAATAGGGTCCCTTTTGCAATGTCCCATGGGGTCCCTTTTGCAATGGGGTCCCTTTTGCAATGTCCCATGGGGTCCCCTCCCTCACTGGGGTCCACCTTGCAGTGGGGCCCCTCCTGCACAGCCCCACGGGGTCCCGGCGCCCCTCTGTGTCCCTGGTGCCAGCCAGGGCTCCCAGGCCATTGTCTCCACCCGTGCCACCCCGGCAGCATTCCCTGTGCCTCAGTGCCCGCTCCCTGGCCCATCCCCTGGCATTCCAGGATCTGTCCAAGCCACGGGGGGGCTCTCCTGTGCCCGGGGGGGGCCCTGGGGGGTCAGGTGAGCTGACCTGGATCCAGCGGTCGCTGCGCGAGTCCTGCTCCGAGCACACGGTCAGTTTGCAGTTGGCTTTCCGCAGCAGCGCCCGCAGCCCCTCCAGGAAGGCCTCGTTGGAATCCAAGCCCTGCTTGATGCTGGGGGGACAGTGAGGGGCTGAGGCTGTGAGGGGGATCACGGGGAGCCCCCAAACCCGCGACCCCGCAGCTCGTTCCTCAATCCTGAACACCCTGGGCAGCATTCCTGCGTGGGAACGGACCTGGAGAGGGAACTCCAGCCTTGGTGGGAATGGAACTGGAGAGGGAACTCCAGCCTTGGTGGCATTGGAGCCGGAGAGGGAACTCCAGCCTTGGTGGCATTGGAGCTGGAGAGGGAACTCCAGCCTTTGTGGGAATGGAGCTGGAGAGGGAACTCCAGCGTTTCTCCTTGGGATTTAAACACCCCAGGCAGCATTCCTGCATGGAATTGGACCTGGAGATGTTCTTCCAGCATTTCTCCTTGAGATTTAAATGCCCTGGGCAACATTCCTGCATGGGAATAGACCTGGAGAGGGAACTCCAGCCCTTCTCCTTGGGATGGAAATTACTCCCACAGCAGCAGCTGGCTCCCTTCCCAAACGTTCTCAGTCAGGAATGCCTAAGCCTGGCTCATGTCAGGCCCTGCACAGCCAGGAAGGGTCGGGAACTCCTCCCTGGAGAGTGCCCCAGGGCAGGGGACACCCCCATCCACGGACACCCCTCCTACCTGCAGACAAACACCTCCAGGGGCTGCTGGGTGTTGGGTGTCATGATCCAGGGTGCCACGCGGAACACCACAGTGTCCGTGAAGATCGGCGTGCCCGGCGAGTCCTGGGGGAGCCAAAACGGAGTCTGGGACCTCCACCACGGGGGGTTTGCTAGGGCAGGGGTGGGGCCAACCCCCCCCTACCTTATGGGGCAGCTCCAGCAGGCTGGCGCTGAAGGACACGAGGCCGGTGAAGCCCCTGTCGGGGAACGCCAGCCCCTCCACGTAGAAGGTGCTGTCCCCGTGGCCAGCGTGGTCCAGTAGGTAGGAGAGCTTGTCTGGGCCCAGCACGGGCTTGTAGAGCGGGTAGGCATCACCACCTGGGGAACCCCAAACTCATCAGCCTGGAGAACCCCAAACCCAGCAGCCTGGAGAGCCCCGGATTCTCACCCTGAGTTCAGCAGCCTGGAGAACCCTGAATTCCTGCCCCAAACTCAGCTTGGAGAACCCCAGATTCCCACCCTGAACTCAGCCTAGAGAACCCCAAATTCCCACCCTGAGTTCAGCAGCCTGGAGAACCCTGGATTCCCACCCCAAACTCAGCTTGGAGAACTCCAGATTCCCACCCTGAGTTCAGCCTGTAGAGCCCTGGATTCCCACCTCGAGTTCATCAGCCTGGAGAACCCTGGATTCCCACCCCAAACTCAGCCTGGAGAACCCCAAATTCCCAGAGCCTGCCCACAGGGGGACATGCCAGCAGGAGGAGGAGGTGGCTGGTGCCCAAGGGTGGCAGAAGAGCCTCTTCCTCCTCCTCCTCCTCCTCCTCCTCCTCCCTGGGGAACACGCTTGATCTTTCTGGGACAAAGAGGGCTCCGTCCCCTCGGGTCCAGCCCTTTCAAGGTGCGTGGCTCTGGCTGAGGATCTCTAATGACACCCTTGGCTCCCCGGACCTGATTTTCGGCGCGGAGCTGCCGGCGATCCAACCGTTCAAAGGCGAAGGGCGCTGCCCAACGGGATGGGTTGCTTGGCTGCTTGGCTCCCTGCCCGAGCCCAAACAGTGCCAGGAGCCACGTGGGGCTTCCCGTGCCATGGGAATGTCAAAATTCCAGGCCTCGTTGGGAAAAGCCTCTTTGGAGCCTTCTCCCCCTTGGTTTTTCCCATATAGCCCCACCCCGTGCAACAGCAGAAGAGCTTTGGGGGTAAAAGGGTGATTCCGGCACATAGGGGCGCCCCAATGAACAAAACCCGTGGGGTTGGCTGGCCTTGGGGTCCCGCAGGGGCAGGGGGAGGCAGAGGCACTCACGGACGGCGTGGAACACCCGCACTTTGTCCGCGTCGCTCTCGGGGACGTGCAGCACCACCGGGTACTCGGCGAAGATGGCGCTGGGGCCCTCAGTCCGCAGCAGCATCACCGACATGTCCTGGAGGTCTGGGGGCACAGGGGACGCAGAGGGAGGGGATGGCAGCGGGGAAGCCCCCAGAGAGCCCCTCGGGGTCACAGCCCACCTGCCGGTGTCCGTATGTCTGCCTGGCCGCTGTCCGTGCCCCCCGCGCCGGGGCTGTCCCGGTCGCAGTTGACCAACAGCACGGCCCCTTGTCCATCCGGGCCCCACGTCCACTTGGCCTGGAGGAGAAGCACCAAGAGAGGACAGGAGCAGGATTTCCCCCATCCTGGGCCGAGGAAAGCCGCGGGCTTGGAGGAGAACCCGAGTAGCGCCGCTCCAACCGCCCCGTCCCAACGGCAGCTCCAGCAGGGCCTGCACGGACTGCTCCGAGATTTTATCTCCCAGCCAGGCTGGAAGTGCCTCCAGCCTCGCCTGGACACGGCTGCAGCGCTTCTGGAAACTCAGCCCATCTTGATATCAATTTGCGCCGCCGATCAGGCTGCGGTTAATTAGCCCAGCTGATCTGTGGTTAATTAGCCCGGCTTGAGGGCCTGGGCACAGGTAGATGTGTGGCCAAAGGGGGAAATCTCCTGCTGTTTGCTCAACTCAATCAGCAGTACCTTTGGGACCCAAAAAGGAAGAGAGAAAGAGAAAGGAGACAGAAGAGAAAGGGAGGAAAAGGGGAAAAGAAATGGAGGAAGAAATGGAGGAAGAAAGGGAGAAAGAAGGGAGAAAGAAGGGAGAAAGAAGGGAGAAAGAAGGCAGAAAAAAGGCAGAAAAAAGGGAGAAAAAAGGGAGAAAAAAGGGAGAAAAAAGGGGAGAAAAAGGGGAGAAAAAGGGGAGAAAAAGGGGAGAAAAAGGGGAGAAAAAAAGGGAAGAGAAAGGAAGTAAAAACCGAGACTTTTCTCCTACAGGATCCTCAGGGTCAGGCTGTAGCTGCAGGTGGTTTTGGTGTGGAATAGGAAAATAAATCCTTTTCCTGCTCAATTAGTAGGCTGAGGATCTGCCGGGCTGTTTGCCCTCACAGAGACACCACCCAGGTCCCTGTGCCCCCTGGAGATTTTCCAGGAAGAGGCTGGTGATGGATCCGCCCTCCCAGGACGCTCTCCTCACCTTGTCCTTGTCCTTGCCCTTGCTCTTCACTCGGCCACTCCGGCTCCAGTCCACGTCCAGGGACACCTCTGGAAAACAGCGAGAGGGAAGGAAGCCACGGACAAGGGACGAGCTCTTGGGGCCATTTTGGGCTCTCCTTGGCACCATGACCCCACACCAACCCCACCTCACCCCCCGAAGCTGCTCCAGACCCAATGATTCCAACAGAACAGGAGAAGAAAATCCAACCCAACAGCTTTGCCATGATTTTCCCTCTTTCATCTCCAGCTGTCTCCTCTCATTTTGGTTCCCCCCAGCAGGGACATCCCCACTTCATGGCAGATTTTACGTTTTCATAGCATTTTTTATGTTTTCATGTCAGATTTTATGTTTGCATGGCAGATTTTACGTTTTCATAGCATTTTTTCATGGCAGATTTTGTTTTCATGCCATTTTCTTATGTTTTCATGGCAGATTTTATGTTTCCATGGCAGATTTTACGTTTCCATGGCATTTTTTATGTTTTCACCCATTTCCTATTGACTGTCCTGTTTTCCACGAAGCCAAAACACGGTGGAGGCACAAAAATGCGTTTTCACTGTGGTTGAGCAAACACCCAAACAATTTCTAGGAAATCTGAGAATTTCCTCACAGAGCTCTTCTTGCCCCGAATTTCTGCCTCTGCTGCAGAGATTTACTGGTGACCTCATCCAAATCCCACCTCAATCCTAACCCAAAAACTCCTCCAGATGGGACACACAAAGTGTGGAGAACACAGGGACTGAGTCAGAGATTGTTCTCCTTGGGGCTGAGAGGACGATGTGGAAAAGCCAGGAGGGAAACTCCAAATCCAACCAAGAGAAGAACATTTGGAAGGCAAAATCCCTGTGGCCAGTGGTGGCCCCAGTTGGCTCCAGCAGGGCCCATTGGCCATGGGACATGGGAAACCTTCAGCCTCTCCAGGGGCAATTTTGGGAGGCGTAGGCACGACTTGAGGACACAGGTCAGACTGTCATGTGAACGCTTCAGAAAATCCCAAATTTAGGGTAATTAATCCATCCAAGTGGAGACTTCTGCACCCAGACTGGTTGTCTAGACTCCCTTTGTAGTCAGCAGGGGAGAGCAGGCATTTGGAGGGGATGATTCACCTCGCCCTAAACTCCTGAAATAGGTCAGGCACCGCTTCGGTGCCGATCCCTCTCCCCTGGTGCTGGCTGGAGCTGGGTGAGGAGATCTCCCGTGGATCCTCTTGTCCTGAGGAACCACCTCAGCAGGCACAGGAGGATGCTCCTGGGTGGGGACACGGCCCAGCCTCTGTCTCTCCCACACCATATAAGGCAGTGTTTAATTAATCATGGTTTAATTGTTTCCGTCTTGCTCGTCAGCATCGGTGAACACCCAAACCTTTATTGCCTGTGGCCCCCGAGGAATTCTGGCCTCATGGATCCAGCCAGAGGATCCTGGTCCCAAGAGACCAGGAATTCCCGGAGCCTTGGTGGGCACCTACCGACACAGGTGAGGTACAGCCAGGCCACCGCCAGCTCATGGCCCTCGCGGTCGTAGTAGGAGATCTTCACCTGCAGAGACATCCCACACTGTGACCCACACCTCACCAGGCTGGTGGGATCTCCATCCCCACACTGTGACCCACATCTCACCATGCTGGCAAGATCTCCATCCCCACACTGTGACCCGCATCCCACCAGGTTGGCAAGATCTCCATCCCCACATCATGACCCACATCCCACCATGCTGGCAAGATCTCCATCCCCACACTGTGACCCGCATCCCATCAGGCTGGTGGGATCTCCATCCCCACACCATGACCCACATCCCACCAGGCTGGCAGGATCTCCATCCCCACATCATGACCCACATCCCACCAGGCTGGTAGGATCTCCATTCCCACACTGTGACCCACACCCCACTGGGCCAGCGGGATCTCCATCCCCACACCCCTCTGGGCTGGTGGGATCTCTGCCCTCCCGGGATCATGGAATGAACTGGGAAGGGCCCCACAAGGATCACCACTCCAACCCCTGCCTGCCCACCCATCCGGGCCCTGGGAGGTCCATCCCAGCCGTTCTCCATTAATCACAGTTCGTTGGAACCCTCTGTGCCATCTTCAGCACAAAATCAGGCACGGAAAACGTCAGATTTGGTGTATTTTTTGCTGCCTGGCACCGACTTTTGCAACGCCTGTGATGTCGTCGTTGGGGCACCAAGTGGGTCCTTCTCCTTCTGGGTTTCATTTCTTGTCAGTGCCAATTACACAACTCTGCTCAGGCTTTCACCATGACAAACCACCCTGGTGTCAGCGTAACTCAGAAACCCTTGAGTTTTCCTAGGAAATGTCACTTATTTCCCCCAGTTTGGCCACATGAACAGCACGTAGGACATCCTGACCTGGTTGTCATCTACGGTCCTGCTGGTGACATCGATGGTCACCGCCACCTCGATGTCGGGATCCAGGGGCCACCGGGCGTCCAGGCTGGGCCTTGTGGTGGGGCTGTGGATCATGTGCACCGTCACCGCCGGCGTGGCGTGCACGTCAAAGGACGCGGCACCTCTCGGGGTGGACCTGGAATGGAGCAACCTCGGGTCAGAGACCACGGGAGCCAAGTCTCTGAACCTGGAATTAAACCCAGCCACGAGTGGGCGGGAGGGGCCCTGAGACCATCCCTGGGTGATGAAATGGTCCCTGGAGTTCCACACGTGGGACCTCTGTGGAGGTGTTGGGCAAGCCCAGCTCCCGCTGCAGCTCCGGCACGTCCGGCCGTGGTTTATCCCACATCCAACCTCCCTCTGCAACTATGAGGAATTCCCTGAATTTCAGCGTCCCGTGACAAAACCCCAACCGGGAACGAGCCAGGATGATTTTCATGCCAACCACGCGTGGAGCTGGGTGTTGTGGGACCATCCCGTCACCTGAGGGATGCTGGGGCTGGAGCGGAGCCTGGATCCAGGCACGCAGCGCCCGCGCCCGGCTCCGTGACATCCTCGTGAGCCTTTGAAGTGCTGCTCCCTGCTCATTACAGCCCTGGCCGCTCCATCCCGGCAGCCCTGACCTGCTCCCGCTCCCCTGGCTGCATCCCAGGGGGAACCAGGTGGAAACTTGGGCAGCGAGAACACAAAAACCACAACATCAAAACCCCGCCACGGCAGGGATTTATCCCCAGTGTTGTTCTTGGCGCGGCATCTCCGGTGCCTCCAGCAGATTGTGAGGAGATTAAGGCATTCCATGGGCTTGGCATCCCCATCTGGAACACCCCATGAAGCTGTGGATGCGGAGGGTGTTGGATCCCATCCAGAACACCCTGCAAAGCTGTGGATGCGGGGGATGCTGGATCCCATCCCAACACCGCACAAAGCTATGGATCTGGGGGATGCTGGATCCCATCCCCATCCCAACACCCCTCAAAGCTGTGGATCTGGGGGATGCTGGATCCCATCCCCATCCCAACACTGCACAAAGCCATGGATCCAGGGGATGCTGGATCCCATCCCAACACCCCACAAAGCCATGGATCCGGGGGATGTTGGATCCCATCCCAACACCCCACAAAGCCATGGATCTGGGGGATGTTGGATCCCATCCAGAACACCCTGCGAAGCCGTGAATCCAGGAGATGTTGGATCCCATTCCAAACACCCCGTGAAGCTGTGGATCCACAGATTTGGGGCTCTTTGCCGTGGGTTTGTGGCCCTCCCACCTCAGCAGCACCGCCCAATTCCCAACGAGCTCCACATTCTGTCCCAAGCAGCCCAAAATTGATACATCCATCATAAATTCCTCCCAGCCAGTGCTCCCCATGAATACAATTATCCCATTTTTCAGCTGGAAGAGCTTCCACCATCTGCTGTTTGGGGCCACAGCTCAAATTTGTTACCAAGAAGCCAAATTACCCCATTTGGGCTCCATAGGTTTAAATAGGACTGAGAGGGCTCCAAGTCCAAAAGCAGGACAAAAAATTGCAGATAATGGGTTTTCTACATTCCCATCTGCATGAGAGGAGAAATGAGGCTGTTTTAGGGCAGCCAGAGCTCTCTGAGGGGACGGTGGTACATCCTGGCCCAGCTCCAGTGCTCCATCCCAATAATTGCCCGGATGCGATGCCGACCGGCTGGGCCTGCGTTCTCTGTCATTATAAATGTGATTTATTAAATAATGACACTGTGGCAGCAGGGCAGGGACAGCTGCCTATCTGCCCAATAAAGCCACCCCATATTTAATTCTGCAAAAATCGCTTTTCCTGACGTTGCCCATGCACAGCCGCTGCTGGATTTTTTCTGCCTGAGCCACACATTTTATTCCTCCTCCCGTTTTAGCTCCGGGTTGCACATCTTAAATTGCTCTTGCCCAATGTTCTTAGAGCCAGAAATAGACCCGGGCTTAGCCGGGGTGTGCTTGGGCTTTGCCTGCAAACCATCCTGGCCCGGCTCCGCTGCAATGCCTCAAGCCAACATTCCACCTTTGGATGAGCTCCCTGTGGGATATTGTCCCCAAAAATGAGCTCCCTGTGGGACATCATCCCCAAAAATGAGCTCCCTGTGGGATATCATCCACAAAACCAAAGTTTTGGGGTGAGGTCCTCGTGGGACATCATCCCCTAAAACACACACAGTGGGACATCATCCCCTGAAAAAACCTTGGATGAGATCCCCATGGACATCATCCCCCAAAGCACTCCCAGCTCTGGAGGGACCTGTCCCTCCAAACCCTTGGGTGAGCTCCTGACAAGCTACGAGTCCCTCACCACCCGTTCCTCCTCCAAACCCATCCCAAAGCCCTGCAGCTCTGTGGAACATACCAGGATGCTGTGATGCTGGGCAAACCCATCCCAAATCCCTGGCCAGGCTGCTCCATGCTGACCAACCCATCCCAAATCCCTAGCCCAGGATGCCCCAATCTGGAGCAAACCCATCCCAAATCCCAGCCCTGGATGCTCCAGTCTTGATCAAACCCATCCCAAATCCTTAGCCCAGGATGCCCCAATCTGGAGCAAACCCATCCCAAATCCCTGGCCCAGAATACCCCAATGCTGATCAAACCCATCCCAAACCCCTGGCTGGGATGCCCCATGCTGATCAAACCCATCCCAAATCCCAGCCCTGGATGCTCCAATGTCGATCAAACCCATCCCAAATCCCTGGCCCAGAATACCCCAATCCCCATCAAACCCATCCCAAACCCCAGCCCAGGATGCTCCAATCCCCATCAAACCCATCCCAAATGCCAGCAGCTCCATGGAGCACACCGGGCTGCCCCGTGCCCGGCCTTACCGGCGCGTGTCCAGGAAGACCTCGGTGCCCAGCACGCAGACGCCGCGGGCAGCGTGGCTGGTGGACATGGGCACGACGTGACGCGGGGCCATGGCGAGCCGGGCACGGCCGCATGGGCAGGGAGCTCCGCCGGCTGTGCCGGGAAACCAGCAGGACTGGATTAAAAGGCTCGGGAAGGAAACTCCTCCTTCCCGGGATGACGGGGTTCGGCCGGGGGACCCTGGTTCCACCTCCATCCCGAGATGGAGCTGATAGGGCAGCCCCGGGGCGGCTCCAGGGGGAACACCAGGTGACAGCCAGCCCTGCTGGATGCTCCTCAGCGGGGGTTTGGGTTTATTCCCCTCTTTTTGTTTCTCCCCAGCTCCATCTCAAGCCCTGCAGCTCATGCATTAAACATTCCCACTCCCCCGGCAGCGCAGGTGGTTGTTTGGGGTTATTACAATGCTGTCATTAAAACCGGGCATTTTCTTTAAAACACCCCAAATTTTCCAGCCGGCCTCTCTGGGCCGGGTGAGTCACAGCCCCAGCTGCAGCAGCAGGGCCATGCCTGAGTACAGCTGAACAAAAGGAAATGTTTGCTCAGGCTGGTCCTTCCCATCCCAACCATCCCAAGGACGGGAGGGACAGGCAGGGAGAACTGGTTATGGGGCAGGCGGGGAAGGGGAGAACACCAACAGCCAACAACCAGAGGCTTCTCGAGGAAACTCAACCTCCTCTGTGTCTCACTTGGACATTGAGCTCCAGGGGAATGGAGGTTTCCAGGCCAAGATCCCAGGGGAAGGATCCCCTTTACTGGAAGCTGTACCACAGATATCCATCGCTCTCCTGGCCATCCCACCCCGGAGGATTTGCCTGCCTGGGAGCAGGAAAACCTGGCTGGAGTGGGAGGGAAGGAGCTCTGCCTGTGGGGATGGAGGGAGCAGCTCCACAGGGTCCCTTTTATTTTACTTTATAAATATTACTATACTTTAACGCCTTAAATTTTAAATTTTCTACTCTGTGATATTACACACTTTTAATTAACTACACACTCATAATCTTAGTGTTATTAAATTTTGGAAGCTTTCTTTTCAGCTTTAGGTTAAATGCAGTGTTTTCTTGAGTTAGAGTTTGTAGTACAAAAGTTTAAAATTCTCAGCATCTAGAACTCCAACATCTCACAGCTCATCCCCCTGGAACAGGGTGGGATGTGCTCGGGACAGGGAATGGGAAGGATGGGATGTGTTTGGGACAGGGAATGGGAAGGGCAGGACGTGTTTGGGACAGGGAATGGGAAGGATGGGATGTGCTCAGCACAGGGAATGGGAAGGATGGGATGTGTTTGGGACAGGGAATGGGAAGGAGAGGGCTGGGAAGGGCCAAACCCCTATGGGGAGCAGCAGGAAAAGGCCCAGGGGAGCCAGGCAGGGCTCAGAGGAGCCAGAGCCAGCACTGCACCGAGTTGCACGTCCTCAGCTGCCAGAGCAGGGAATTCCCTGTGGGATCAAAGTGTTGGGATGAGCCCAGCCGGGCTCCGGGAAGGGGATCTGGGAAAGGGCTCCCTCCCACTTTTAACTGCAGCAACCACCCCCACCTCTGTGTCTCGTACCCCAGAACAGCTTCAGGAATTAGAGGAGCCTGGAGGAGCAGCCAGGATGCTCCAGCAGAGAATGCTGGTGGTGTTTCCAGGCTCTCCCAGGCCTCACTCGCTGGAGATTTTGGATAGGAACCCATTTTCCACAGCCCAGCAGCACCCAAACTCCTGCTGGGAATGGCATTGGCTCTCCAGGCCTTCCTGGAAGCACAAGCCCTGGTGGATCCCTGGACTGGGAGCTGGAATGGTGGAGTGGCCCCAGAGGGCCGGGCTCCCCGCTGGAGTCTGCTGGTTGCACTGGTTTGTACTGGGCAGGGGCTGGGGCTGTGCCCCGAGCCTGCTCGGCTGGTTTGGGCCGAGGGTTGGACAAAAACACACCTGGGGCTGGGACAGTGGGATTGGGGCGCTCTGTGATCTGCAGGGAGGGGAGCACAGCAGGAGTTGGGACCTCAGTGCTCCCCAAAATCCACCCCTGGGCACGGAGGGCCCAAACCTTCCAGGGCCGGGGGGGTTTTGCAGCTCAGTCCCAGCCCGTTCTGAGCTGCTGCGGATCTCACCCAGCCGCAAACACCGGCAGGGTTTGGGTGGAACCTGCGCTCCCTCCTCTTCCTCCTGCAGCTGCCATCGGCTCCGACGGGCCGTGCTGGGGAAGAGGAGGGTTTGGAGCCACCGGGCCCGGCCGTGCTCAGGAACAGGAGGGTTTGGAGCCACCCGGCCCGGCCGGAGCTCAGCGCTTCTCCCTAATTACAGCCTGTCCTGGGAAAGTGGCACATGACAGACAGATCCCGTCTGTCCATCACACCTGGGAGCTTGGGCATCCTGCTCTGGGGGTGCCTTTAGCTTTCCTCCAATTCCACATTCTTTCCTTCCCCAATCCCAGCCACTTTTCCCCAATCCTCTTTTCCCCAATCCCTTTTTCCCCAATCCCAGCCTCTCTTCCCCAATCCCCTTTTCCCCAATCCCAGCCCCTTTTCCCCAATCCCAGTCCGTCCCAAGCCCCCCAAACGCCCCCAGGAACCCCAGGAACAGCCGGATCCCTCCGGGGCGTTGCTCCTCGCCCATCCTGCAGCACCACTCTGCCAAGGAAAGTTCGATAATCTCTCTAAGCCGATAATTACAGTTTGTTAATTACAGCTGGTTAATTACCCCGCATGCAGGATTGCAGGCAGGAACCTTTACAAGCCGTGTCAGCCTAATTACCTGAGCAGGGCGAGACATCGAACCAGTTATCAAACCCCGCCGGGCTCGGCAGGGCTTGGGACTCCTGAAGGGTTTCTTTAGAGTTTCTTTAGATTTTTTTAGGGGTTTTTTTGGCTGAAGCATCCCAGGCAGGTAGGGAAGACTCACATCCCCCATCCCACCTGGGATCCAGGGAAAAAGAGCAGCAGGCAAGTTCGGGGTGGGAAAAAATTCTGAGAAAACCCAGAATTTGGGTTGGTGTGGAGCGTGGAGAACACCCGGACTGCCCAAGCACCCCCAAAACGCGCTCCATCCCTTCCTCTGCCCCAAAGAAAGGCGGCTGCCCGCAGGGAGGCTCCGGAGCTGCTGATCCCAGAACGAAGCGTCCCGGAAAAGCTGAACAGCGATTTTCCCTGCGGCTGGAGCCGGGCCCCAGCTCTGCCCCAGCCCTGCCCCACACGTCTCCCGTTCTGCCCCTGCCCTGCCCCACACATCGCCTGCCCTGCCCCACACATCTCCCGCTCAGCCCCGGCTCTGCCCCAGCACCTCCATCCCCAATTCCCGAATCCCGGGCAGGAGCGGGCAGCGCCCGGCCGGGCACGGGCACCTGTTGGCACCTCCCGAAGGCGAAAGGTCAGCCCGGAGCGCTCCGGGGAACATTCCCCTCCCAACCCCGGAATTCCGAGCCTGCGGCGCGGAGCCGGAACGACCCCCGGAGCCCCGAGCGGGCACCCGGAGAGAGCAAATCCCCGAGCTCCAGCTCCGGGAAAACCTCGGGAATGGAGCGCGGGGGCTGCTCCCAAGCTCCAGGATGGGATCTGCTCCCAGCTCCTGGGAATTCGGGCGGGCAGAGCAGCTCCCGGTCCGGTCTGGGCGTTAAAAGCCCCGGGAATCCTCGGAGCGGCTCGGATTCACCGGGAAACTGCGAGACAGATCCAGGGATAACCGGGATCCCTCCGGGTCCCGGCACAGCCGCGGGACAGATCCATGGAAAACCCGAATTCCAATGAAATGATCCCGAATCCAGGGGGAATGGTCCCGATTAACTCAGATTCCCTGTTTTCGCAGCCCTGAACTTCCCAGCTCCTGGCCCAGATGCTCATCCGGGATATTCCTCAGCGCAATCCTGGAAATATTTGGGCTGGAAGGGCTTTAAATCCCATCCCATTCCCCCACTTCCCATTCGGGGATTCCAGGGGAGGATGATCCCTAAAAAATCCAGGAATATCCATCCCCCAGCCCTTCCCACCCCTCAATTCCAGTGGAAATGATCCCAATTCCAATGAGATGATCCCAATTCCAATGGAAATTATCTCAATTTGGATCAGATTCCGACGTGGAGCTAGCCCTGAACGTCCCAGCTCCTGGCCTGAATATCCATCCAGGATATTCCTCAGCACAATCCCACAATGATTTGGGCTGGAAGGGCTTTAAATCCCACCCCATTCTCCGTTTTTCCGTGGGGGAATGGCAGCGTGGGGATGATCCCTATAAATCCCAGGGACTTCCATCCCCACGGAGGGAAGCCGGGGCTGCAAAAGGGAAGCCCGAGAGGGATGGAAAGAAGGAACATCCTCCTGAGCTCTGCTGCTGCTCGCTAATTGCTTGTGGCTTCCAGAATCTGGGGCAGCAGTTTGGGCTGGAAAATGAATATTTAGCTGGGTGTTCATAAACGATGCAAACCCCGCGTGGGCGGGAACCGCTCCTGACGCGCTCCGGAGCGGCCCGGGGGGACAAAACCAGCTCCGAGCTCCCTTCAGCAGCCACTGCTCCCCAGCTTCCCTTTGAAAATGAGCAGGGGAAAAAAAAAAGGAGAGTTCTGCTCTTGCCTCAGGGCTGGGAAAGCGGGAGCAGGCAGGGATTTTCCCTAGAGAGCAGAAGGAGAGGGTGAAGCGCACGCCAGGGATGCGGCCAGGTCCCAAAATGCCGCAAATCCGCGTTGGGGATGCCAGGCTGGGGTCAGGGAGGTGAGGAGGGACCGGGAGCTGGGGACAGCTGGGGGAGCTCCTTGCCCAGGGCTGGGGCCAGCTGCCCTCCCTCCCTCGCTGTCCGTCCATCTCTGTCCATCTCTGCCCATCCCTCCCTCCTCGTCCATCTCTGTCCATCCCTCCCTCCCTGCCCATCTCTGTCCATCCCCCCCCGTCCCTCCCTCCCCCGGATCACTTTCAGAGGTCTCACAGGTCCAGCCCAGCCGCCCCCTCGCTCCCGTTGCCATCCCAGCCCCGCCAGCCCCGCGAGGAGGAGGAGGGCGGCCGGGCCAGGGGAAGGAGCAGCAGCAGCGGACGCGAGGGCTCCGCAGGGCAGCGCCCGGGGCAGCTCCCGGTGCCGGTGCCGGTGCCCATGGCCGGGGAGATGCCGGGGGAGCCCCGCACGCTGCGGCTGCAGCACGGGAACCGCATCGAGGCCATGTGCGTGCTGGGCGGCCACGTCCGCGCCGACGTCTTCGGGTGAGAGGGACCCCAAAATTTCCCTTCCTCTTCCTCCTCCTCCTCCTCCTCCTCCTCCTCCTGCTCCACCTTCCCTCTTGCTTTTCCTTCTGCAAATCCCTGCTCCTCGTTTTCCCTTCTACAAATCCCTGCTCCTCGTTTCTCCTCCTCTTTCCCAAGCCCCAGAGCTGCTGGGTGGCCACATCCACACCGATGTCCACGGTGAGAGGGACCCCAACAAAACCTCCCTTCCTCCTCCTCCTCCTCCACCTTTCTGCTCACCTTTCAACCCTGTTTTTCCCTCTGGGAATCCCTGCTCCTCGTTTTTCCTTCTGCAAATCCCTGCTCCTCATTTTCCCTTCTGAGAATCCCTGCTCCTCATCTTCCCTTCTACAAATCCCTGCTCCTCCTTTTTCCTCCTGCTTTCCCAAACCCAAGAGCTTCTGGACAGCCATACTGATGTCCCTAGATGAGTGGGACCCCCAAAACTTCCTCTCCTCCTCCACCTTCACCTTCCTCCTCACCTTTCCCTCCTGTTTATCCCTCTGGGAATCCCTGCTTTTCATTTTACCTCCTGTTTTCCCAAACCCCACAGCTGCTGGGCAGCCACATCCACACCAATGTCCATGGTGAGAGGGCCCCCCGTAAAACCTCCTTTCCTCCTCCTCCTCCACCTTTCTCCTCGCTTTTCCCCCTGTTTATCCCTTTGGGAATCCCTGCTCCTAATTTTCCCTTCTGAGAATCCCTGCTCCTCATCTTCCCTCCTACAAATCCCTGCTCCTCCTTTTTCCTCCTGTTTTCCCAAACCCCACAGCTGTTGGGCAGCCACATCCACACCAATGTCTATGGGTGAGAGGGACCCTCAAAATTTCCTTTCCTCCTCCACCTTTCTCCTTGCTTTTCCCCCTGTTTATCCCTTTGGGAATCCCTGCTCCTCCTTTTTGCTTCTGCTTTCCCAAACCCCACAGCTGCTGAACAGCCACACCGATGTCCATAGATGAGTGGTACCCTCAAAACTTCCTCTCCTCCTTCACCTTCACCTTCCTCCTCACTTTTCCCTCCTGTTTATCCCTCTTTTTTCCTTCTGCTTTCCCAAACCCCACAGCCCTGACACAATTTTGATGCAATTTGTGGGCAAAACCCTCCCTGGGCTTTGCAGAGCTGCACAAATCCCTGGAAAGCTTTGAACACCCCTGTGTTTAGCCCAGCCCAGGGTGGGTCTGACCCACTGGGCTCAGCAGATCCAGGGGCACCTCAGGGAGGTGAGGAGAGCAGAGGGACAATCAGGAGTCCGGGGAGGGAATGCAAAGTAAGGGAAGAACACAAAACCTCTTGACCAAAACCTTGGGAAAGTGGGAAATCCCCACAGCACCAACCCCGTTTCCCTAAAACAAACCCAATGCTGAACTTCAGGATAATCGTTCCCCCCAAGGGAAAAAGAAGGTGAAAAGCTCATTCCAGGCTCGATTCTGGTTGCTGCTGCTGCAAATCCCAGCCTCGATATTCAAGCCAAGCAGCGCAGCTCCAGCTCCCCTGGCACCTCTCCAGGCCAAATCCCTTCCCAGCGGGATCCCCAGATCCAAGAAACCAGGAAACCAAACCAGTTTTTCCATGCGTAATTAAAAGCAATTGAAGGATTTAAGGAACACCCAGGCGGGAGCAAAGGAGCGCTCGGATTTCCTCCCCCCTCGCCAAGGGTGAGGGTTTGGTGGGACCGACGGCATCCGAGAAACCTGATCAACGCGAGGTCTCGGGTGTCAGGGCAAAGAGCCCAGAAATAATAACCTGGAAAGGCAGGGAAATTCAGGAAAAGGAGAGGGGAAGAGCAAGGGCACATCGGACTGGGAACAGGGCAGCGCTGGCAGCTTTGGGGCTGGATAAAATCCCCCAAAAATGAGAGTTTCCCATGGAAGAGCCTCTTGGGGGATGGCCGTGGTGTTTTGAGGAGCTGTTAAACACCATGCTGGAAACTGAACCAGGATTTCTCCATGGAAGTGAGAACCCTGGTTGGTCGGGATTATTACAGATCCTTATCCACAGCGATGGCTGCAAACCCTCACGGGGCTAAGCCGGGCCTAAACCCAGGTAAATTCCAGTTCCCAGGCAGGAGCAGGGCAGGAAGGTGCCAGCGGTGAGCGTGGAGACGCCGGCGTGCCCGGTCTTGGCCGCGCTCAGGGCAGTGGAATGAATCCTGGTGGGAACGCCGCGCTGGCCCTGCGCATCCCTGAGAATTCCGGGTGTTTCTGGCAGGGCGGCCCCCGCGGGGGCCGTGGCCTTTGGCGTGAAGCACACGGAGGGGGTCAGCGTGGATGTGCTGTTCCGCGGCCGCGCCGAGCCCGAGGCCGTGTCTGGCACCGGCGCGCGGTGGCCGCTGGAGGAGGGGACGGTGCTGAGGTTCAGCATGAGCCGGGCCAGCTCCGAGGTCAACGACAACAAGGTGAGGAGCGGGATCCTGGGAGCAGGACCTCCATGGAGAGAGAACATCCTGCCCCAATGCGGGGTTTGGGGTTTGCAGGTCACCGTCAGCTTTTACGCAGAGGGAGGGAAGCCCATCAACCAAGCCGGGGTGTTCCTCACTGGTGTTGGTGAGTCCGGAGCTCTGGGAGTCCATCCCTGTCCCCTCATGCCGGGAGGAGGGCAGGGATGGGGACAGCAAACCCAGGTCTGCTGGCTCTGGGGGTTTGGCCCCTGATCCCCTTGCCATGCCCAGGGATGAGGCAGCTCTGTCCCCACAGGGATCTCCCTGGACGTGGACGCAGATCGGGATGGAGTGGTGGAAAAGAACAGCCCCAACAAGGTACCCAGCCTCCCCCACCCACGGAAAATCCATGGGCTCGGTGGGCCCCGAGCCTGCTGAGCCCCAGGGGTGCTTTAGGCGAGCTGGGCCTGGGGACCAGAGGGACACGGGGCCATCCTGCTGGTCAGCTGTGACAAGGAGTTTCCCTTCATCCCACCCTCCGACTGCGACAGTGAGCAGGTGTTCAACAGGGAAGGTAACAGCTCCCCAAATGCCCTGTCCCCAAAATCCCCATTGTCCCCTCTCTGTGACCTTTCCTGAGAGGGACCCAGCCCAGGACCCAGCTGCTCCCCACCAGCTGCTGAGCAAGCTTCCCACGTGGGAATTTCGGTGGAATTAGCACCACGCCAACCCACTGGAGCCGGGCAGGGCACGGCAGCCGGGCTGGGGAAGGGCTGAGGTTCCAGGGCTGGCACGGCGCGGGCCGGGGATGCTCCACACAGGTGAGAGGAGCGCGGGGTGAGGCGCGAGGCCGGCAGCCAGGAATCCACCCACCCGTTCCTGGAAAACCCAACCCACGCGGAGCCAGGCCCGGCGGCGCTCCGAGGTCACGGCCCGGCCGTGCCAGGGAGAGCAGCGAGCAGGGATGGGAAAAGGGCATTTGGGTCACAGCCCACGAGGCACCAGCTCTGGTTTGCCAGCGTGCCTGGGCTGGTGGTGAGGGAAGAGCAGGTGTCTCGGGAAGGAGATCCAAACCCCGGGAGGGAACGTGGAGAACCCCGCCCGATTTGCTTCGTTTGCCCCCAGATTTGCTGGACATGGCTCAGATGGTGCTGAGGACAGAGGGACCCCAGCGCCTGCCCCGGGGCTATGAAATCGTCCTCTCCATTCCTGTCAGTGACGCCGACAAAGTTGGGGTCTTCCATGTGCAGAGTAAGGCCTTCCTCACCTCCTGCTCTGCCTCTTCCTCCTCTGCCCCTTCCTCTCCCTCTTTCCCATTTTCCTCTTCTTCCTCTTCCTCTTTCTCCTCTTCCCCTTCTTTCTCTCCCCCGTCCTTTTTTGCCCCGTCCTCCTCTTCCTGTTCTTCCTCTGCCCCTTCCTCCTCTGCCCCATCTTCTTTTTCCCTTTTCTCCTCTTCTCCTTTTCTCCTTTTCCGCTTTCTCTTTTTCTCATTTTCCCCTTCTTCCTCTTCCCCTCTTCCCCTTCCTCTTCCTTCCTTTCCTCTTCTTCGTTTTCCTCCTTTTCCTCTGTTTTGTCTTCTCTTTCCTCCTCCTCCCTGATGATTTTGAGGTCCCCACAAACCCTTTCCTTTCCATCTCTGACCTTGTCCTCTCCACGCTCCTCAGACCATGCCCCCAGTGCCCCACTACCCCTTCCCCGTTTTCCACAATTTTCCCCTATTTCCCCCCCATTTTTCCCTCTTTTCCATTCTGTGGAAAACTCTGGGGATGGACAAGCAGAAGTAGGGGGACACAAAGCCACGCAGCAAAGGGGTGGCTGCAGGCAGCCCGGTGTGGTTTTAAGAAAAGGAAGATTTAAATATAAATAACGTTTGTTTGGCTCCCTGAGAACTGAAATCCTCAGCTGTGGGAGCTGGGAAGTGACAATGGTGAAAGAGAAGCTGCTTTTGGCTCATTTTCCTCCCACTGGGTGAGTTCAGCTCCATTTCCCAGCTCCCAGGAGATCCCAGGGATGTGAGGCCGTCCCTGCCCAGGCAGCTGCTGGCTCTGTTTTGGGGTAAAAAGAGGGAGAATAAATCTCAGGAAGTGCTGGGAAACAGAGCCCACTGCTGCAAACTTCATGTAGTTTCTTTCTTTTTTTCTCTGTTTTTAAATTATTTCTTTTTTTGGTTCCTGCTTCTCCAGTGTTTCTTACTCCTGTGGGTTAAACAAAGAGGGGGTAAAGAGATAAATTGGGATGGTTTTTCAGAAAATTGAATAATTTCCATTAAAAATAAGGATAAATAGAGAGACGAATTGGGATGTTTTCAGAAAATTGAATCATTCCCATTGCCAGCAGGGCTGGGGTGTTAAACTGGGGGTCGCCCAGCTGCTTTACCCATGCTGGCAGCACACTCCAGAGCACACCCCCTCCTCATTCCTCGCTGTGGCACCAGGATTTATTTTCTGGGAATGAAATCCCTCACCCAGCCAGGAATGTGCCATGGTGGAGCTCGTCCCTCCGCGCAGGGGGAGTTTGGAGCATTGTCCTCCTGTGGAGGAGCAGAAACTCCATGAGAACACCTCCCAAGGCTGCTCCACCCAAGGAAAGGCTGAGACGTTTTCCCTCTTCCCTCTTGTCCATGACAAAATTCCAAGCCCCTCAACTCCTGCTTCAAGGTGCCTCTCACAGCTGGATCTCCTCTGAGATCTGAGGGATCTGATCCCAGCCATCCCCCAAAAATGCACCCCAGAAATGCACGGGGAGCCTCAGGGAAAGCTGTCCTCCCTCTACCCCAGCGTCTCCAAACATCCTGGGTTTAAAAAGGGAATTTCTGAGGGAAATCAGAAAAAAGCTCACTTTTCCTGACCTGTGTATTTGGGTTATCCCCAT
>JAWMQZ010000078.1:1836474-1851804 GCA_035584835.1 Tangara arthus
TGAGAAGGGAAAGGGGGGCAGAGAGGGTCTGTGGGGTCGGGAAGGGGCTGTGCAGAAATTGGGGTGGGCAGGGGGAACAGTTTCAGAGGGGCCGGGGGGGGCTGGAGGGGGACTGAGATGTTGTAAAATCTGGGAAGAGTGGATGGGAAAATGGGGTGGGGTGCGAGGGAATGGGGTCTGTGGGATTTGGGAATAGGGTCGGTGGCAGAGGGGATGTGGGGTTTGGGAAGGAATAGGGTCAGTGGGAGAAGGGAGGGGGCTGAAGAGGTTTGTGGGGTTTGGGAAGGGTCAGTGGCAGAGGGGCTGGAAGGGATCTGTGGGATTTGGGAGGGAATAGGGTCAGTGGGAGGGGGACTGGAAGGGGTATGTGGGATTTGGGAGAGGGGAGGAGAAGCAGGAGAAGGGCATGGAGGGAGGGGGCAGGAGAGATCCAGGAGGAGGTGAAGTAGGGGAAGAATGGCGGGGAAAAGGGCAGGGCTGGGGGCAGAGAGCAGCTGGGTCTGGGAAGGGTTTGGGGGAGATAAAAGGACAACAGGAAATTTGGGGAGTGGTTCGGGAGAAGGTTGGGAAGGGCGGTGGGACCAGGAGTGTGGAGTGATCCTGGGAGAGGGGAGCAGGGAAGGGATGTGGAGCCCTGGAAAAGGCTGGGGAGAGCAGTGGGAACACTCCAGGAAAAGGTTGGGAAGAACAGGGGGAACACTCCAGGAGAAGGCTGGGAAGAGCAATGGGAGCACTCCAGAAAAAGGTTGGGAAGAGCATTTGGAACATTCCAGGAAAATATTGGGAAGAGCAGTGGGAACACTCCAGGAGAAGGCTGGGAAGAGCAGGGGGAGCACTCCAGGAGAAGGTTGGGGGGAGCAAGGCCAAGGCTGATCCTGGCAAGAGCAGGATGTGCTTGAGAATTCTGGGATAACTGGGCAGGGAGAGGCTCTGGGGTTTGATGGATCCAGGAGCAGGGGTCAGAATTTTGGGTATATCAGTCTGGATCCTGGCACGGGGAGGCCCAGGATATATTTATATAAAACTTTAAATATTATATTAAAATAATCATTTATATATATATATGTAAATATAAAAATCTCTATGTAAATTTATGTATTTGTTATTTTTATGGTTTTATATTTATCTATAAATACATTAATAAAATGTGAGTATATACATTTATCTACAAACATTATATATAAAATGCTTATATATAAGTAATGTATATGAAACGTGTGCATGAAGATATATAGATGTAAAATGTAATTATATTATTGTAATTACACATACAACACAACATACAAATACTTATAATTTACAAATACATCTATAAATACATGTAATTTATAAACATACATAGAATATTTGAATTTGTTCCATATAAAATGCATTGTATACTTATATGTACACATATATGTGTTTGTATATCTATAAATACAAATATGATGTGTTCTACATAATGTGTAATATACACTGTATAAATACATAGGCTGTCATTTAAAACACAATATATAAATAAGGTAAACATGTAATTATGTCATTATAGTGACAGTCAGTAAAATATACAAATGCATACATATAATTTATAAACACATACATATAATTAGAAATAAAATACTCCATAAACAATGTGTGTATGTGTATGCACATATATATGCATGTTTGTGCCTATATATTTATATATACGTATATATAAATATATCATATACAATGTGTTATATAATCTATATAGTGCAATATATAATAGATAAAAACATGCATAATAATAATAATGATAATAATGTGAAAACATGCAGCATACAGTACATACATGTATATCCACATGTCATTCCAAACATGTGTATCATGTTTATATGTACATGTGTGTAAATATATGTGTAGTTATTATGTTTTTTTATATATGTATATTTAATATGTTTTTTAGTATATACACACATATCCATCTCTGCATCTCCTCCTTGATCCCTCCTGGTGGGATCTGAGGCTGTTTTTCCCTGGATCCAGGATGGGATCTGAGGCTGTTTTTCCCTGGATCCGGGGTGGGATCTGAGCCTGTTTTTCCCTGGATCTGAGGCTGTTTTTCCCTGGATCCGGGGTGGGATCTGAGGCTGTTTTTCCCTGGATCTGGGGTGGGATCTGAGGCTGTTTTTCCCTGGATCCAGGTGCTCCGGCAGGCGCAGACAGCGGCGGCAGCTCCACGGCTGAAGAAATTCGCCATCTACAGATGGGACCCCGACAAGGCCGGGGACAAACCCCGCATGCAGACCTACGAGGTGGACCTGAACAAGTGCGTGTCCCTTGGGAATGGGGCTGGGGAGCACTCCCAGCTCCAGGGAATGGCTGGGAAGGGGCTGCTCACCTCTGGCACAGAGCAGCTGGTTATGGGCACAGCCACCGTGGGTGTTATCCCAGGAAAAAATGGATTTAAACAGATTTTCCACAGGAAAAAGCAGATTTTCCACAGGCACTGTGGCTGTTACCCCAGGAAAACACAGACTTTCCACAAGAAAAAGCAGATTTTCCACAGTTCTGGACCATCCTTGGGATGGGTTAAAGAGGTGCTGGTGGCTTTAATAAACTTGATTTGTTTGGGAAGTTTGGGGGCTGCCAAAGAAGAGGGAGAGCAGCTTTTCCCAAGGCCTGGTGGTGGCCTGGCAGGTGTCAGGAGCAGTGACAGGGGACGGGGTTTGAACTGAAAGAGCAGAGGTTTGGGTGGCATACTGGGAAGGAATTCTTGCCTGGGTGAGGTTTGCATGGGATATTGGAAGGGAATTCTTCTCCATGAGGCTGGCACAGAATTCCCAGAGAAGCTGTGGAAGTGTCCCAGGCCAGTCTGGATGGGGCTTGGAGCCACCTGGGGTAGAGGAAGGTATCCCTGCCCCTGGGAATGGGATGGGAAGGTCCCTCCAGCCCAGCCCCTTCTGGGATTGTGCATTCCAGAAGGGAATTCCATGTGCAGCTCACAATTCCCAGGGAGAGAAGGTGGGAGCTCTATCCATCCTTCCCATGGTTTATCCACACCTGGCTGTGGCATCCCAGAGCAGCTCCTGCTTCCCTGGGATCCTGGGAAGGGGCTCAGAAACCTCCCTGGGGATGCTGGGCCTGGATTTCCCTGAGCTGCTCCAGAGGGACCCACCCCAAACCATTCCCAAGGGCTCCTCTGGAGGGATCCACCCCAAACCCTTCCCAGGGGCTCCTCCAGTGGAACCCACCCCAAAGCCTTCCCAGGGGCTCCTCCAGTGGGATCCATCTCAAACCCTTACCAGGGGCTCCTCCAGTGGAACCCACCCCAAACCCTTCCCAAACCCTTCCAAGTAGCTCCTCCAGTGGAATCCACCCCAAACCCTTCCAGGAACTCCCACTCCCACCCAGCCCTACTCAAACCCCACAGGAGCCACAGCTCTGGTTTTGGGCTGGCTTTGTCCCAGTGAACAATCCCTGGGTGGTGCCCTGGGTGTAAAATGACAGAAATTGTCCCCGAGTGTTTGTCCCGTGTCCCTTGTGACTCACAGGGCCAGGCAGGGCTGTCACAGCCTGACCCCGAGAGGGGAGAAGGGGCCAGCACAGGTCACTGGGGTTTGGGTTGGCCAAACCTTCAGTGGTCACAAGAGTCTGACCCACCCTGCCCCTGGGCTGCCCTGCTGCTCGGAGATCCCTGTTGGATCCCTGGGATTCACACAGAATTCATGGGAATTGTTAAAAACCCTTTTAGGTGCCGCTGAGTGTGGGTGCAGGGGTCAGACCCTGCATCTGGGGCCTCTGCAGGGTCTGATTTGGGATTTGTGCTGCAGGTGTGGGCCCATGGTGCTCGATGCCCTGATCAAGATCAAGAACGAGATGGACTCCACGCTGACCTTCCGCAGGTCCTGCAGGGAGGGTAAGGACAGCACATTCCCACCTGGAACAGCCTGGGAATGCTGTGTGTGCTGACTGTGGGAGCCACAGGGAGCTCAGAACCCCTCCTCTCACATCCCTGGGGATAAAACACCCCAGTGAACCAGGGAGTAAAACTGCTCAGAGCCCCTCTCCTCCAGCTGTGGGGATGAAACACCCAAATGAACCAGGGAGTAAAACCACTCAGAACCCCCTCCTCTCACTTCAGGGGGTAAAACACCTGAGTGAACCAGGGAGTAAAACTGCTCAGAACCCCTCCTCTCACTTCAGGGGATAAAACATCCAAGTGACCCAGGGAGTAAAACTCCTCAGAACCTCTTCTCTCCCACCTGTGGGGATGAAATACCCAAGTGAACTACGGAATAAAACTCTCCTCCACCCATGGGGATAAAACCAAGTGAACTAGGGAATAAAACTGCTCAGAGCCCCTCTCCTCCACCTGTGGGAAAGAAACACCCAAATGAACCAGGGAGTAAAACTGCTCAGAACCCCCTCCCACATCTGGGGATAAAACACCTGAGTGAACCCAGGAGTAAAACTGCTCAGAACTCTCTCCTTTCACTTCTGGGGATAAAATACCAAGGAGTAAAACTCCTCAGAACCCCTCCTCTCCCACCCATGGCGGTAAAACACCCAAATGAACCAAGGAGTAAAAGTGCTCAGAACCCCTCCCCTCCTGCCTGTGGGGATAAAACACCCAAATGAACCAGGGAGTAAAACTCAGAACTCCTCTCCTCCCACCTATGGGGATAAAACACCCGAGTGACCCAAGGAGTAAAACTCTCCTCCACCCATGGGATAAAACCAAATGAACTAAGGAGTAAAACTGCTCAGAACTCCTCTCCTCCCATCTCTGGGGATAAAACACCGTGACCCAAAGAGTAAAACTCTCCTTCACCTGTGGGAGTAAAACCAAGTGAACCAAGGAGTTAAACTGCTCAGAACCCCTCTCCTCCCATCTCTGGGGATAAAACACCAAGGAGTAACACTCCTCAGAACCCCTCCTCTCACACTGCAGGGAATGAAACACCCAAGTGACCCAAGGAGTAAAACTCTCCTCCACCCATGGGGATAAAACCAAGTGAACTAAGGAGTAAAACTGCTCAGAACCCCTCTCCTCTCGCTTTTGGGGATAAAACACCAAGGAGTAAAACTGCTCAGAACCCCTCCTCTCTCACCCCTGGGGATAAAACACCCAAATAAATCAGGGAGTAAAACTGCTCAGAATCCCTCTCTTCCCACTGTGGGATAAAACACTCAAATGAACCAGGGAGTAAAACTCTTTAGAACCCCTCCCCTCCCACCCGTGGGGATGAAACACCTGAGTGAACCCAGGAGTAAAACTGCTCAGAACCCCTCTCTTCCATCCATGGTGATAAAACACCTGATTGAACCGAGGAGTAAAACTCTTCAGAACCTCTCCTCTCCCACCCATGGGGATAAAACACCCAAATGAACCAGGGAGTAAAACTGCTCAGAACCCCTCTCCTCTCATTTTTGGGGATAAAACATCCGAGTGACCCAAGGAGTAAAACTGCTCAGAACTCCCTCCTCCCAACCGGGGGGATAAAACTCCCAAATGAACCAGGGAGTAAAGCTGGAGTTGGTGCTCCCAGGGTGTAATGACACAGTTGTGAGCTGCCAGCTCCAGTAATTCCTTCCACAGCTCCCAGTTGTTCCAGTTTCTCTCCCAGTCTGGTTCTTCTGCCGCCTCCCAGTGTGTGGGGAGATCAGGGAGAGGTTCCAGCAGCGAGGCTGAGAGGGCAGGGCTGGAGTGGGAGCAGTGGGGGCTGTGCCAGTGCTGCTGTGGGAACCACACTGGGTGAACTGGGAGAGAGCACTCAGGATTTCGAGGAACAGCTCCAGGAATCTTCTCCTTGGCCCTTTGGCCAAGGGCAGGGCTGGATTGAGGAAAAGGGCACTGGTGGTTTGGGGTTGTGGCTGCTCCCAGATCTGGTTTAGGGCTGCTCTCAGACTTCCCTTGGGAGAAACTCCTGAGTCACGGGTCACGCTGGGCTGTGGGAGTGCATTCCTGGCTGGAATGACTGGATTTAGGGGGCTTGCTGGGCTGTGGGAGTGCATTCCTGGTTGGAATGGCTCTGGATTAGGGTCCTGCTGAGCAGTGGGGTTGCATTCCAGGCTGGAATGACTCTGGATTTGGGGGGCTTACTGGGTTGTGGGGTTGCATTCCTGGCTGGAAAGACTCTGGATTAGGGTCCTGCTGGGCTGTGTGAGTGCCTTCCAGGCTGGAATGACTCTGGATTTAGGGTCTTGCTGGGCTGTAGGGTTGCATTCCAGGCTGGAGTGACTCTGGATTTAGGGTCTTGCTGGGCTGTAGGGTTGCATTCCAGGCTGGAATGGCTCTGGATTAGGGTCATGCTGAGCTGTGTGAGTGCATTCCAGGCTGGAATGGCTCTGGATTTCGGGTGCTGCTGAGCAGTGGGGTTGCATTCCAGGCTGCAATGACTCTGCATTACCGAGGTGGGTCTGCAGGCAGGGGCAGTCTCAGGGCAGGCAGTGCTCGGGGATGTTTTGTCTGGGGTGGGAATGGAAAGCAGCACTCCTGAGGCACCTTTTCCCCTGGAATCTGCCTGACAGGGCAGGAATTCCACACGGACTGGGGCTCCCAGACAGCCAGAACTCCTGCCCTGAATATTTTCCCTGCACAGGACGGGTTTTCAGGCCGGGCTGGTTCCATCCTGCCCCTCTGTGGCTCCCCCAGTCCCACACTCCTGCTGCAGGCCCTGCTCCCCTCCCAGCTGGTTGGAAAATGCCTGGGATCCTTTCTGCAGTGGGAGGAACCTCGTGGCAGTCCTGAGACACCCTCAGAGGGGTCATTTCATCCCTTTGTTGGGCTATTTTTGTGCCCCTGCTGCCTCCTGTCCCCTTTGGGAATGGGCACGAGGGGAGGGGGCTCCTGCCCCGGGGGGGAATGGAGTTACATTCCTGAATTTGAGGGATTATTTGGGGCATTTTATTCCCTTTTTGTGAGGAGAGGCTGTGGGAGCTGGGCCTGTTTGTTCCAGAGATGGGGAGGCTGAGAGGGGATCCCATCAATTCCTACAAATATTTCCAGGGGGTGCCAGGGGATGGTCCAGACCCTTCCCAGTGGTGCCCAGAGACAGGACAAGGAGCAGCAACCACAAAGTAAAACACTAAAATTCCATTAAAACACAAAAATTCCAGCTGAACCTTTGGAAAAAAGTTCTTTTCCTGGAGTGGAACTCCAGCTCCAGCTTTTAGAGGGAAAAAGGGTGGAGTGAGGTTTGTGAGGGTTTGTGAGTTTGCTGTCACTTGGGTCCATCCTGTGACCTCCAAGGGTGTGAAAGGAAGGGCAGTGAGCCTGGATTCCAGGTTTTAGGGAGAAAAGGGGTGCAGAGCACCTCCTCTGACTGCTGATCCCATGAGTAACTGGTTTACTCCAGCTTGGATCCGTCCTGTGCCCTCCCAGCACAGAAAGGAAGGACAAAACCAGGCTCAGTCGTGGCTTTTAGGGGCAAAAAAGGTTGAACAGAGCCCAGGGAGGTCCCAAACCCCCCTGGACACGTTCCAGTGCCACCTGCTCCAGGGTTGGACAATTCCCAGAGGTCCCTTCCATCCCTGCCAACCCTGGGATTCTCTGGCTGAGGAGGCTGCAGCAGTTTCCCACATTTTAATGCCTTTTTTTGGTTGTATTTTTTTATTTATTTATTTATTTTATGCCTCTCTCGGCTCCCACTTTGTGCCCCAAACCCAAGAGCCGAGCTGGATGTTCTCCCCTCCCCAAATCACACCCAAGCCCCCTCATTTGCTGCTGGGGAAGGAGCAGCCCCATGGTAAAAGGGGTTTGGGTGCTGATGGAAGCAGCTCCCGTGTTTGATCCCTGCTGAAGTTACAGAACTTTCAGCCCCAGTGGGGAATTCCGGCCTTCTTCTCCTTTGGGGCATTTGTGGGGTGGATGAAGACCCTGGTGGAGTGGGAGGGGTTTTTTGGGAATCTGGTGGATTGGGAAGAGGTTTTTTGGGACCCTGGCAGGTTGGGAAGAGGTTTTCCAGGACAGGTGAGGACACTGGTAGAACAAGAAAGGGTTTTTTGGGGATGGGTGAGGCCTCTGGAGGAGCAACAGGAGGCTTTTCCAGAACCTGTGACGTGGTTTTCTGGGATAGGTGAGGACCCTCGTGTGGTGAAAAGAGACTTTTTGGGATAAGTGAAGATCCCAGAAGGTTGGGAAGAGCCTTTCCAGGAGGTTTTTCAGGACAGGTGGGGACCCTGATATGGTGAAAAGAGATTTTTTGGGGTTTATGTGGATCCCAGAAGGTTGGGAAGAGCCTTTCCAGGAGGTTTTCTGAGATGGGTGAGAACACTGATAGAACAAGAAAGCGTTCTTTGGGGATGGGTGAGGCCTCTGGAGGAGCAGCAGGAGACTTTTCCAGAACCTGTGATGAGGTCTTCTGGGATGGGTGAGGACCATGGTGTGGTGAGAAGAGATTTTTTGGGATAGGTGAGGATCCCAGCAGGTTGGGAAGAGCCTTTCCAGGAGGTTTTCTGGGACAGGTGAGGACCGTGGTGGGTTTGGAAGAGGTTTCCCAAAACCCTGTCAGGCTGGGAAGAGTTTGTTTGGTATCCTGGTGGATTGGGAAGAGCCAAGCAGAGTTTCCCCAGGACAACCCAGGGGGATTTTTTTGGGGCCAGGAGGGAGAATCCCACACTTGGCTCTGCTTTTCCCCCTCAGGGATCTGCGGCTCCTGCGCCATGAACATCGCCGGGGGCAACACCCTGGCCTGCATCAAAAAAATCGACAGTGACCTCAGCAAAGTCACCAAAATCTACCCCCTGCCCCACATGTACGTGGTGAAGGACCTGGTGCCGGTGAGTGCAGGGCTGGCACTGGCCAGGGGACACCCTGGGCTGGCAGCAGGGTGTGCCAGCTGCCACCAGGCTCAGGTGTCCCTTGGGTGGGTCCCAGTGACTCAGTGTGTGCTGGCCTGGAGTGTGTCAGGCTTGGGGAGGGAATGGCACCTCCTGCTCGGCTGTTCAGGTGTGAATTTGAGGTGAGGCTGTGCCAGGAGGGGATTGAGGTGGGATTTTGGGAAGAGGCTGTGCCCCCGAGGGTGGGGCTGAAGGGAGGGGTCAGGGCCCCACGGCGTGGACAGCAGGGGTGGGATTTGGGGTGAATCCAGCTGGGGATGTTCCTGATTCTCCTCAGCCCCATAACCAGATCCCTGTGCTTTTCCTGCCCCCAGGGGTGGATCCAGCTGGGGATGTTCCCTGATTCCCCTCAGCCCCATAACCAGATCCCTGTGCTTTTCCTACCCCCAGGACAGCAGGAGTGGGATTTGGGGTGGATCCAGCTGGGGGTGTTCCCTGGTTCCCCTCAGCCCCATAACCAGATCCCTGTGCTTTTCCT
The DNA here is from genome assembly GCA_035584835.1 of Tangara arthus. NCBI lineage: Eukaryota > Metazoa > Chordata > Aves > Passeriformes > Thraupidae > Tangara > Tangara arthus. Next base: position 1,845,737 of record JAWMQZ010000078.1, read on the forward strand.
GCCCCAGGACCTGAGTAACTTCTATGCCCAGTACAAATCCATTGAGCCCTACCTGAAGAAGAAGGATGAGTCCAAGGAGGGCAAGCAGCAGTACCTGCAGTCCATAGAGGACCGCCAGAAACTGGTCAGAACTGCAACTTCAGTGCTGAAACCCTCCCAGAGCAGCCCAGGGTCACAGCTGAGCCCTCAGCCCCTTCCCAGTCCCACACCCCATCCCACAGTGTGGGACACAGCCCCACAGCTCAGGGCAGGGAGCTGGGCTTGCCGGGGTGGCTCTGATCCCACTGCCCCCCTTCCCATTCCCCTGTGGAGTTCCTGCTGCTGGGAGCACTCTGCAGGTTCCAGGCTGGAGCATTCCAGTGGGGAGAGGGTGTCTGGCTGTGCTCCCACCTCGCTGGGGTTTTGCAGCCTGGAAAGCTCCTGGGAGAAGCTCAAATGCAAGATTTGGGGTGTCTGTCTTGAGCAAGGGGGATTTTGAGGGGAGTTTTTTGAGGGTGGAGGAGGAACAGCTCTTTGCAAGGCTGATGTGTGGCCAAGGTTTGGAGTGGATTTCCATGGCTGCCACAGGGATTAGGGGTTTTTCCTCTGAGCTGCCAGGATGGATCCATCATTCCAGGATTCCGAGCTCAGCCCGTCCCTGCTCCACTGGGCAGGCACCAAATCCCCATTTTGGAAGGGAGAGGTGGATGTGAACAGCAGGAAGGGAGGCTGGACAGAGGGGTTCAGGGGAACACTGCAGGTGCCCCCTGGGTGTCTGCGAGCTGACATCCCATAATAGCCCCTGGTGTGACACCTGAACAGCCCCAGGAATCTCTGTCCAGAGGCAGCACTTCAGCTTCTCTGATCCCTGTGAGCTCCAAAGGGACTTTCCCTCCTCGGCCAGGTGGGAACAAGGAAACCCCAAAGCCACACCTGGAAAACGACTCTGGATCCCTTTGCTGGAATTCCTCTCCCTTTGGGATCAGCCTCTGTGCAGGAGAAACTTGGATTTGGCTGGAAAATTCCTTTAAATCCTTGATCCTTTGGAGTGGTGCAGTTAAAAATGAGATTTGGAGTGAGGAGAGGGAGCTCTGCCCTTGGGGCTGGCAGCTCTTCCCAAAGGCTTGTTAGGAGCTGCTGGGAATTCTGGCACCAGGAATCTCCCTGAACTCAAACTTTTATCCCAAAATAACTTTCAGGAATGTGAGTTGAGCCAGGTTGGGCTCTGTCTCTGTCTGGGAGAAGTTGCTGGGCCACAGGGAGGCTCGGGGGACCCTGAGCTCCTCAGTTTCCTCTCCAGGATGAGGAATCAGCTCCTCATCCCAGCAGGAATGAGCAGAGCTGCCTGGATCACTTCCACATAGAGCTGAACTCCTCCCGTGCCTGGAAAAAAAACCTGCCCATAAAACCAGGGAAGTGATCCAGGGGGGAAGTGGTCCAGGACGTGCCAGGGTGCCCTCAAGGACAGGCTGCACCCAGAGCTGCCAGGCAGACTCTGCCCTCCCTTCCTGCTCAGCACACCTGAGATTGTCCACTGGGGACAAATCCCTGCCTGTCCTGGCTGGGACGGGCTGGGAGGAGCTGGGAGTGCAGGAGAACCTGAGGTGGGAGTGCAGGGGAACCAAAGTGGGAGTGGAGGAGAACCAAGGTGGGAGTGCAGGAACCCAAGGTGGGAGTGCAGGAGAACCAAGGTGGGAGTGCAGGAGAACTGAGGTGGGAGAACCCACGGTGGAAGTGCAGGAACCCAAGGTTGGAGTGCAGGAGAACCAAGGAGGGAGTGCAGGAGAACCAAGGTGAGAGTGCAGGAGAACCTGAGGTACGAGTGCAGGAGCCCAAGGCAGGGGTGCAGGAGAACCCAGCAGCTCCCCTTTCCTCTCCAGGCCGTGCCCTTCCCCTGCTGCCCCAGATCCTGGTTCATTATTCATTCCATGGCTCCTGGGACCATGGAATGAATACCCTGAGCTGGAGGGGGACCAAGAGGACCCTGGGGGGACCACGAGGGCAGTGGGGGGAGTCACAAGGACCATGGGGGGACCACAAGGACAATGGGGGGGGCCATGAGGACCCTGGTGGGGCCACAAGGACCATGGGGGGGCCACAAGGAATGTGGGTGGACCGCAAGGAATGTGGGGTGGCCACGAGGAACATTGGGGGTGCCACGAGGACCTTGGGGGGCCACGAGGACCATGGGGGGCACTCCTGGCCCCAGTGTGGGAGGGTTGGGGTTGTTCTCAGGAATTGCTGCCTCACACAGGAGCTGTTCCATGGGGACTGGGGTGGATCCCCTGTGTCACCAGCCCCGTGGTGACAGCCTGCCGTGTCCCCTCCCTGGCAGGACGGGCTCTACGAGTGCATCCTGTGTGCCTGCTGCAGCACCAGCTGTCCCAGCTACTGGTGGAACGGGGACAAGTACCTGGGCCCTGCCGTGCTCATGCAGGTGAGGACAGACACTTTGTCACCTGCCAGTGTCACCTGCCAGTGTCAGCGTCACCTGGCCGGTGTTGGTGCCTTGGAGTGGCTGCCTAGAGCAGAGCCCAGACAGGGTTAAGAGGATAGAGTGAGTATTTATTAAAGGCTTCAGTAGGCACACCTTGGGCAGTCAGAAACTTGTGAGGCCGCACCCAAAATGGACAATGGTGACGAGTTTTTCAGACAATTATAAATTTTTAACCCCATTTACATATCAGGGGTTAATGCTCCAATTACAGCTTCAGGTGATGAAGTCATTTACCCCAGGTTTGCTGCCCCCCAACTCATTTTGTTTATACTTTTGGGGCCTGAGGCTGGAGGGTGTCCTTGAGTTTCAGGCCCAGAGGAATTGTTGTGTCTGAGCAGAACAGGAGAACAGCAGCTGACACTGTGGAGTTTGGAGTTAGGCACTAATGCAGCACAGGATCTCAAAAATGCAGGATATAAAATCCTCAGGCATCAATGTCACCAACCTGGCCTGGCACTCCTGAGTGGGTGTCACTGTGGGGTCCCCAGCTGGTGCCAGCAGGGTGTGTGTCCCCATCAGGGTGTGTGTCCCAGCAGTGTCCCTGTCCCAGCAGTGTCCCTGTCCCAGCAGTGTCCCAGCAATGTCCCTGTCCCCAGCAGTGTCCCTGTCCCCAGCAGTGTCCCTGTCCCAGCAGTGTCCCTGTCCCCAGCAGTGTCCCTGTCCCAGCAGTGTCCCAGCAGTGTCAATGTCCCTGTCCCAGCAGTGTCCCAGCAGTGTCCCTGTCCCCAGGCGTACCGCTGGATGATCGATTCCCGGGATGAGTTCACGGAGGAGCGCCTGGCGCAGCTGCAGGACCCGTTCTCGCTGTACCGCTGCCACACCATCATGAACTGCACCCGCACCTGCCCCAAGGTACGGGGGACATGGGGGACATGGGAGACGTGGGGGGTCATGGGGGACACGAGGGACATGGGGGGACACGGGGGAACACGGGCTGGCATGGGGGGACACGGGGGACACAGGGTGTGGGCTGGCACAGGGAGACACGGCCTGGCACAGGGGGACATGAGTCACTGGGGCAGTGTTACAGCCTGGCATAGAGGGGACACGGGGCGTGGGCTGGCATGGAGGGAGCCATAGGTCACAGGGGCAGTGCCACAGCCTGGCATGGGGGTACACAGGGCAGAGGGCACAGGCTGGCATGGGGGGACATGGGACAGAGGGCACAGGCTGGCAGGGAGGGAGCAGTCAGGTCACAGTGGCAGTGCCAGCCCTGCCATGGCACCAGGACATGGCACTGGCCCCTAGCCAGGCCTGGGCACTGCCAGGGATCAGGGACAGGCACAGCCTCTCTGGGAATTCCATCCCCGGCCTCTCCACGCTCTCAGGGAGGGGTTTATCCCAATTTCCCACCTAAACCAGCGCGTGGAATCCTGGAGTGGTTTGGGTTGGAAGGGACTTCAAAGTTCCTCTCATTCCATGGCAGGGACACCCTGCACTGTCCCAGGGTGCTCCAGCCCCATCCAAGCTGGCCTTGGACACCTCCAGGGCTGCAGCAGCCACAGCTTCTCTGGGAATTCCATCCCTGTCTGCCCTCACAGGGAGGGATTTACCCCAGTGTCCCACCCAGACCTCCCCTCTGTCACTTCAAACCATGTCCCCTTGTACTGTCACTGCCTGTCCCATCCCTCCTTTTCCCAGCCCCCCCTGAGCTGCAGCAAGGCCACAGTGAGGTCTTCCCATCCCTTTTCCATCTCTTTTCTGGAATTCCAGGTGGTTTCCATAGGAAAAGGTCCTTTTAGGTCCCAGTTTTCCCCAGACTTCCCCGTTCTGGGGACACCCAGAGCTCCCAACAGGGCCGATGCTGGGATCAGCTTTTCCTCCTCTGACCCCAGGATTTGGGAGCAGGGCCTGCCAGGAGAGCTCCAGGGAATTTCTGAGTGCTCCAGGGAATTTCTGAACGCTCCAGGGAATTTCTGAGAGCTCCAGGGAATTTCTGAGCGCTCCAGGAAATTTCTGAGCGTTCCAGGGAATTTCTGAGCCCTTCCTGTGCAGAGCAGAGGGAGCTTTCCCAGTGTGGCTGTGCCTCTTCCCAGCCTCACTGCTCCCCATCGGAGCTTTCATCATCCCAGAGCAGGAAATCCCCACAGCCCTGGAGTCAGGCTGTTCCCAGGCTGCCTCTGGAAATCCAGACACCCATAAAAACCTGGAATTCTGTCCTGAAATCTCCCTTTGATCCCCATCAAAGCCCAGCTCCCAGGGACAGTTTGGCTCCAGGGGCAGGAGGGAGCTCCAGCTCCGCGTCCTGCTCCGGGCTGGGCTGCTCTTCCCAGGGAAACCAAGGCTGGGATGGGGCAGAGCTGCACCTGGACCCTCTGGAATTCCCAGTCTGCCCCCAGAAGTGAGGCTGGAATGGGCCTGGACCCCCTGGAATTCCCAGTCTGCCCCCAAAAGTGAGGCTGGAGTGGGTCTGGACCCCCTGGAATTCCCAGTCTGCCCCCAAAGCAAGCCTGGAATGGGCCTGGACCCTCTGGAATTCCCAGTCTGCCCCCGAAAGTGAGGCTGGAATGGGGCAGAGCTGCACCTGGACCCCCTGGAATTCCCAACCTGGCTGTAGCCAGAGCTGGCCCAGGTGTCCTGAGCCTCCCGGGTCTGGAAAGGAGGGCTCATGTCAGGCTGGACTGGGATTTTTAGGGGAAAAAAGAGGTGTTGAGCAGCTCCTCTAACAAATGTTTTAATGAATAGCAGCACATTTGTGAATTTGCTACGGTTTAAATCTGTCCTGCAGTCTCCCAGCACAGAAAGGAAGGACAATATCAGCCAAATTCCAACTTTTAGGGGATAAAAAGTGGGGTAGCAGCAGATCTGTGAGTTTGCTGTCACTTGGATCCAGCCTGTGACCTCCCAGGGTTTGAAAGGAAGGAGAATATCTGGCTGAACGCCAGATTTTTTGGGAAAAAAGGGATGCTGAGCACCTCCTGTACCAAGTATTTCTATGAGTAGCAACTCATTTGTGATTTTATGTGGTTGGATCCCACCTGTGACCTCCCAGGGTTTATAGGAAGGACAGAACCAGCTCAGTTCCAGGTTTTAGGGGGAAAAGGGATGCTGAGCACCTGCTCAGTGCAGAGAGGAAGGGCAAAATCAGCTGAATTCCAGGGTTTAGGGGGAAAAGAGGTGGAGTAGCAGCAGATTTGTGAGTTTGCTGTGGTTTGGATCCATCCTGTGACCTCCCAGCTTTTAAAAAAGGACAGAACTAACTGAATCCCAGCTTTTTTGGGAATAAAAAAGGTGGAATAGCAACAGATTTGGGAGTTTATCACAACTGTAACCCATCCTGTGACCTGCTGGGGTTTGAAAGGAAGGAGAGTTCCAGGTTATAGGGGAAAAAAGGTGGAACAGCAGCAGCAGGGTTGGGATGAGGAGGAGGGAGGGGAGGGAGGAGAAGGAGGAAGGAGGGGAGGGGAGGGAAGGGAAGGGAAGGTTTGGGGAGGTTTGGGAAGGGAAGGGAAGGTTTGGGAAGGGAAGGTTTGGGAAGGGAAGGGAAGGTTTGGGAAGGTTTGGGAAGGGAAGGTTTGGGAAGGGAAGGGAAGGGAAGGGAAGGGAAGGGAAGGGAAGGGAAGGGAAGGGAAGGGAAGGGAAGGGAAGGGAA
>JAWMQZ010000078.1:1851904-1868522 GCA_035584835.1 Tangara arthus
GAAGGGAAGGGAAGGGAAGGGACGGGAAGGGAAGGGAAGGGAAGGGAAGGGAAGGGAAGGGAAGGGAAGGGAAGGTGCTGCAGCCCCCCCAGGCTCTGACCAGCCCCTCCCACAGGGGCTGAACCCTGGCAAAGCCATCGCTGAGATCAAGAAGATGATGGCGACCTACAAGCAGAAGGCAGCGACTGCCTGAGGGCTGAGTGACCCAGAGTGACCCCGGAGTGACCCAGAGTGACCCCGGAGTGACCCTCACACCTGTGCCAGGGTTACCTGTGCACCTGCAATAAAGGCTGTAAAGAACAGCTCAGGCTCCATCCTTTATTATTCATTTGTTATTCATTTATTAATTCCCTTCATGGAGCGTTTTGCCAGCCCAGAGCTCCCAGGGCTGGGAGGCTCTGGGAATCCTGGGATTGCCTGGGAACAGGGAATGGGGGAGGGATCCTGAGCCTGAAATCCCAAAACTGAGGGTTTGGAGCTCCCAGGAGGCAGGATGGGGACAGATCCACCAGGAGCAAGTCTGGTTTGTATTTCTGATTTCTTCTCCAAATCCCAGGAGAATGGGATTTTTTTAGGGATGAATCCTTTTCTTCTCAATGATATTTTTACCTCCAGATCCCAGTTCCCCCAGGAGCAAGATGTTCTATTCCCACCCTATGGGACCCTGGTTTGTATTGCTGATTTCTTCTCCAAATCCCAGGAAAATGGGATTTTTTTAGGGGCGGATCTTCCTCTTTTCTCCAAAACAAGTGCATTTTTTTACCTCCAAATCCACCAGGAACAAGGTGTTCTCTTCCCACCCCATGGGACCCTGATTTACATTCCTGATTTTTAGTCCAAATCCCAGGAAAATGGGATTTTTTAGGGATGAATCCTTTTCTTCTCAATGATATTTTTACCTCCAGATCCCAGTTCCACCAGGAGTGAGGTGTTCTCTTCCTACCCTGTGGGACCCTGGTTTGTATTCCTGATTTTTATCCCAAATCCTAAGAAAATGGGATTTTTTTAGGGGTGGATCTTCTTCTCTCTGATATTTTTACCTCCAGATCCCAGTTCCACCAGGAACAAGGTGTTCTCTTCCCAGCCTGTGGGACCCTGGTTTGTATTCCTGAGTTCTGCTCTAAATCCTAAGAAAATGGGATTTTTTAGGGGTGGATCTTGTTTTTTCCCCTGCTATTTCTACCTGCAGCTTTCTCCAATTTGGGATGTTTGGAGCAGCTCCTGGGGCTGAGGGAAAGGAGCAGCTCCAGCTTTGCTGGTGAATTCACAGTTTTGGTCTGAATTACTCAAACCTACCAGAAATGGGATGCTGCTCCTGTGAGGTCACAGGGACGCCACTCCTGGGGTGTCACACCCGGTTTTGGGGTGTGGCCTCCAATTCCCAGCATCCCCCAGGTGTCACACCTGTTTTGGGGTGCAGACTCCAATTCCCGGCATCCCCCAGGTGCCGCACCCTATTTTTGGGGTGTGGACTCCAATTCCCGGCATCCCCCGGGGTGTCACACCTGTTTTGGGGGCGCGGACTCCAATTCCCAGCATCCCCCGGGGTGTCACACCTATTTTGGGGGTGCGGACTCCAATTCCCAGCATCCCCCGGGTGTCACACCTGTTTTGGGGGTGCGGACTCCAATTCCCAGCATCCCCCGCCGTTCCGGCTCCGCCCTTTCCGGCGGCGCGCGGGGCCGCGGGGCCGCACCATGAGCTCAGGTCAGGAACCGGGATCGGGATCCGGGAATGGGATCGGGGTCGGGAATGGGATGAGGGGTCGGGGTCAGGGACCGGGACCCCCCGAGTGCCCGGAGCCCCCCGGACCCCAAAGCTCCGCCGGGGGCTCCCGGGGCCGCTCCAGCCCAGCCCGGGGGGACAGGACCCGCGCGGCTCCACTGCCGTTTATTCCCGTTTATCCCCATTTATTCCCGTTTATTCCCGTATATCCCCATTTATTCCCATGTATTCCCATGTGTTCCCATTTATTCCTGTTTATTCCTATTTATTCTCATGTATTTCCATTTATTCCCATTGATTTCACTTTATTATTTTGCCTTTCTTCTATAATTTTGCATTTTTATTTTGCCTCATTATTCTTTATTTATTTTTTTAATTTTGCTTTATTCTGTTACAATTTTTTTTTAAATTCTGTAGTTTTATTTTGCTTTAATTCTCTTTATAAGTCCACTTTATTTGGCTTAATTTTATTTTGCTTTTTTGCCTCCTTGTTTTGCTTTCGTTTGTGGCTTGTTTTTTTACTTTCACTTTTTAATTTTATATTTGGCATCATTGTTTTGCTGTAGTTTTGTTTCCTGACTTTGTTTTCCTGCTTTTTAACTGTGCTTTATTTTGCTTTTTCCTTTGCTTTGTTTGTTTTTTCACTTCATTTTTCTTTATTATTTTCCTTTATCTTGTTTTTTCGTTTTAATTTTTCTCCTTTTTTTACTCCAGTTCATTTTGCTTTTTATCTTTTGCTTTATTTCACTTTTTAAATTCCATTTCTCTTTTATTTCACTTTATTTTGCTTTCTTATTTTGTTCCGTTTCTCTTTTATTTCGCTTGATTGAGCTCCACTTCCCTTTTTTGTTTTGCTTCACTTCCCTTTTTATTTGGCTTGATTTCTGTATTTTATTTCGCTTTATTTCCCATTTTTGTCCCATTTCTTTCCCGGCCCCTCTCCCATCCTGGGACCCCCTGGCTCCGCATCCCTCGGGAATTCCGGCCCTGGGAGCGCAGCCGTGGATCCGAGGGGAAGGAATCGTGGGCAGGGCTGTGGGGTGTCCAAACCCCAAACTCCCGAAACCCCAAAACCCTCAAACCCTCCAAATCCCAAACCCCCATAACCCAAATCCTCCAAACCCCAAATCCTCCAAACCCCAAACTCTCCAAATCCCAAACCCCTCAAACCCTAAAACATCCAAATCCCAAACTCCCCAACCCCTCCTAACTGCTCAAAATCCTCCAAACCCCAAACTCCCCAAACCCCCAAAACCCCTCAAACCTTCCAGACCGCAAGCTCCCGTAACCCTCCAAATCCTCCAAACTCCCGAAACCCCAAAACCCTCAAACTGTCCAAATCTCAAACCCCAAATCCCTCAAACTGTCCAAATCCCAAACCCCAAATCCCTCAAACTCTCCAAATCCCAAACCTCTCAAACCCTAAACCGTCCAAACCCCAAAACCCCCAACCCCTCCTAACCCCCCAAAATCCTCCAAACCCCAAACTCTCCAAACCCCAAATCATCCAAATCCTTCAAACCCCAAACTCTCCAAACTCCTGAAACACTCTAAACCCCAAAACCCCCAAACCTCTCAAACCCCAAACTGTCCAAACCCCAAACCCTCCAAACCCCAGACTCTCCAAACCCCCCAAACCTCTCATACCCCAAACTGTCCAAACCCCAAAACCCCCAAAGCCTCCTAACCCCCCAAAACCCTCCAAACCCCCCAAAGCCTGCAAACCCCAAACTGTCCAAACCCTCCAAACCGTCCAAAGTCCAAATTCTCCAAACCATCCAAACCCCAAAACCCCCAACTCCCCCCAGCCCCAAACTCTCCAGACCCCAAACCATCCAGATCCTCCAAACCCCTCAAACCCCAAAACCCCTCAAACCCCAAACCATCCAAATCCTTCAAACTCTCCAAACCCCCCAAACTCTCCAAACCCCAATTCCCCCAAACCCCACCCCAGATCCCCTCAGCCCTCGCAGAGCCATTTCCCACGGGTGGATCCCACCCAGAATTCGGGAACGCTCCCGTCCCTGTCCCGTGGGGATCGTGGAGAACGGGCTGGGATTTGGGCTCTGAAGGACCCATCGCCCCTTGGATCCCATCCTGGAGCAATCCCAGGGTTTTTTCATGGATGAACGACAGAACGTGGTGCAGGGTGGGAAAAGGGCACCCGGGGTTCCGGATCCGTCCAGGACTCCCGGCTGGGATTCCTGTCCCTGGGAATGCGGGAGCAGCGCTGCCGAGCGACCTTCACCCCTTTCCTGCCCCTTTCCTGCCGGGACATTTCCTCCAGGCAGAGCAGCGGGGCAGGGAAGGGCAGGGGGGACATCCCTGGGTGCTCTGGGAGTTCCATCCCTGTGGTGATCCCGCTCAGATCCCCTGGGATCCCCCTCGCCCACCCCAATCCCAATCCCGATCTGCAGCCGAGCAGCGCTCAGGGGTCCAAGCTGCCTCTTTTTTCCCTGAGTTCCTGATTTAAGGGTTGCTGGAGAGGTTCCCCCTCTGGTTCCTCACTTCCCATCGGGAATGCCGGGAGTGCAGCCTCTCAGGAAGGGAGGAAGGAGCCCTCATTTACCCGGAATTGGGGGAAATGTGGGGTTGGGGTGTGAACCCGCTGTTTTCCTGCTCACACCGCGGTGCTCCCCAAGCTGGGATGTTCCTGGCACTTCCCTCCAGACTGGCAGCTGGGTGTGGGTGCCAGGGAGGATCCCCCTGTGCCAGAAGGGTTGGAATGCCAGGATCTCACTGGCACACGGAACAGCCCCGCTCCTCGCAGAGGAACTCTCCAAAAACCCAAACCACAACCGGTGCAGGCGGACGGGGCTGCTGGGAATTCCCAGGAATTTGTTCCTCAGCTGTCTCAGGGGTTTGATGCCTGAGCATGGATTTCCCAGCACTGGGGAGTCCCAATCCTGGTTTTCCACGTCCCCACCTTGGATCAGGCCCGTCTCAGCCTTTGTTCCTCCAACCGTGGGCTGTTTTTCTGAGAGGACCTGATGGCCTGGTCAGATGGGTTCGGTGTGTGGGATCCATGGGAAGGACAGCGTGTCCCTGTCCCACTGGAATCAGTTCCTGTGGGATCCATGGGAAGGACAACATGTCCCTCTCCAGCTGGGTTCAGTGTGTGGGATCCATGGGAAGGGCCCCACATCCCTGTCCAGGTTGGATCAGTTCCTGTGAGATCCATGGGAAGGGCTGAGTGTCCTTCTCCAGTTGGGATAGGTTCCTGTGGGATCCATGGGAAGGGCCCCATGTCCCTGTCTGGCTGGGATAGGTTCCTGTGGGATCCATGAGAAGGGCAGGAGGATCACCAGGATCTCAGCCCGACCCTGCCCTCAGCTGTGGGATCTCCCATCCCGGAACCGGAGGCTCTGGAAGATCCTCCTGGGTTCAGTCTCACCCTCCATGACCCGAACACTTCCTTACGTTGTCTTTCTTGCCCAGATTTTGCCTTATCCTGATTTTCCACGTCCCCATCTCCCTGAATTGGCCTTGCCAACCCCATCCCATCAGCCTCAGTGGTTGGAACGGAAACTTCCTTGGATGGAGCTTCCTGATCTTGTGTGCAGCTTCCAGCCCGTGTGGATGGATGGATGGATGGATGGATGGATGGATGGATGGACGGACGGACGGACGGACGGACGGACGGATGGATGGATGGATGGAGGCATGGAGGCATGGAGGCATGGAGGCATGGAGGCATGGGTCCATGGGTGGATGGACAGATGGATGGTGCTGCCCAGGGACCATCCAGCAGGAACCATGGAAGCAGCAGGAGGTCTCCAGGCCCCCTTGGGGTTTGTTTGCTTCCCAAAAGGGGCTTGGGAAGGGCCAGGGCTGCCCAGGGAAGCTGATGGAGAAGTCTCTGGGAGCAGCATCCGTCTGTTTTCCATGTGCACCTCCGTGAGGAGGGGGCTGTGACTCAGATCCAAATCCTGGGACAAGGACCTGGCATTCCCAGCTGGTCCCCAGCCAGGTCTTGGATCCCAATCCCATCCCAGCTTCCGGCTCTGTGCTCCGGAGTCCGAGGGTTCACCTCTCCTGTCAGGATGTGCAGTGGCTGTGAGAGCATCCGGAGCAGCCTCTTCCCAAATTTCCACCTGAGAGGACAGGGCAGGGCCTGGACTCGGAGCCAGGCAGCTGCAGGGAGCTCCAGGTGGGATTTTGGCTGTGCTCATCCATCATCAGTGCGGGATCTTGGCTCCCGGACCAACTGGGCCGGTGCATCCTGAATCCTGACCCCTCTCCGGGATTCCAGCCTCTCCTGGCCCTTATCCTCCTCCTAATCCCCGTTTTAGCGGCGGACAGGGAAGCAGAGAGCAGAGCTCTGTGCAGGGCTGCGGGGAAATTCCCGGGATCCGGAGGCGGAGAAAGGACATCCAGGAGCCCCCGCGCCGTGTTTGCCGACAAGGAGTGGCCTCGGTGCCGGGATTGCGGCGGCAGCGCGGCCGCTCCGCTCGGGATCTGCCCGGGGGGCACCGGGGATGGCGGCGCCGCCGGTCCCAGCCCGGCCGATCCCATCCCGGCCGACCGCATCCTGACCCATCCCATCTCGGCCGATCCCGCCCTTCCCGACCCCATCCTGACCCATCCCACCCTGACCGATCCCATCCCGACCGATCCCACCCTTCCCGACCCCATCCCGACTGATCCCATCTTGACCGATCCCATCCCGACCGATCTCATCCTGCCTGATCCCACCCTTCCCGACCCCATCCCGGCCGATCCCACCCCGGCCGATCCCACCCCTACCGAGAGCGGCTCCGCGGGCGCTCCCGGCAGGATGAGGCGGGGTGAGTCTGTGCCGGGGCTTCTCCTCACCTGCCGAGCTTTGCGAACAGCCGGGATGGGAGCGGGAGGGGAGGAATTCAGCGGGGACGGGGCTGGAATCCCCCCGGGACGGGGCTGTGCGGAGCCGCTTGGTTCCTCCCAAGGATTTGTTGCTGTAGGATCAAGAAAAGCCGGGATAATTCCGTTCAGGAGAGGGGCAGGCTGGGCTTCCCATTGCCCAGGGGCTCCAGGAAGGGAACTGGGCTGGTTTCAGGTTGTTTGGATGCTTTCCCCCCTCCTGCAGATACCGGGAAAAGTCCTTGTGCATGATCCCCCCGCCCTGTCCTTTGTCCTGCCCTTGGGAAGGGCAGCACTCCCGGTGTCCCTGCAGCTGGAATTCCTGCCTTTTGCGGAATTTGAGGCTGGCACTGGGGACAGCTGACCCCTCCCTTCCTTTTCTTGGCTCCTTGGATAGCTTTTGTTTTACTGAACCTCCCTCAGGCTCATCCCCCAATTCCCCCCCTCCAAATTTATCCCGTGGGGCAAGACCAGCTGCGGGAGCTGGAGATGGATCCCCCCCACCAGGATCACCAAAACCAGGGAATGGTTTTAATGAATGGCTTCTATCCCCTGCAGAGGAGCTTTGGGGTGGACAGGGAGCAGCAGGAATCCAGCCGGGGCGGTTTTTCCAGTGTAAATCCTTGAGCTGGTCTCTGTGCCCTCCTGGAAACCCAACCCTGGCTCAGGCAGGAAATATCCACGTGTTCCAGGAGTGGGAACAGCTCCCAGCTCCGTGCTTGTGCCACGTGTTGCCTCCCCACTGCTGCTCTGAGATCCCAGCCTTGGGAATGCTGTGATCATAATCCATCCTGGATTTAGGGAATGAGCAGGCTCAGTGATTTGTGATCCATCCTGGACTTAGGGAATGAGCAGGTCCAGTGACTTGTGATCCATCCTGGATTTAGGGAATGAGCAGGCTCAGTGGCTCGTAATCCATCCTGGATTTTGGGAATGAGCAGGTCCAGTGACTTGTGCTCCATCCTGGATTTAGGGAATGAGCAGGTTCAGCTTCAGGCACGGAGGGTGATGGTTGAGATCCCACCTGGGGGGATCCCAGGGATGATTCCTGATCCCAATTTCCAAGTCTGGGCTTTGGGGTGCAGCTGAGCCCGACAGGAATTGGAGCATGGTTAAAACTGGGAAATGCCAATTTTTTGGCAGCCAGGAGCAATCCCAGGGAGCAAACAAGGAGCAAACGAGCTGGAAAAGTGGCAGGGAGAGCTGGCCTGGCTGCGGCCCAGCCCTGCTCCCTTCCCGTGCCCGCTGAGCTCCTGGGATAACGCCAGAAATCCCGGGGCTGCTCCGGCATCGTCCCCGTGACCGTCACGTGCCCGGGAGGATGAGGGGGCAGCGATCCCGGCTGGATGGGCCAGGAGCCACCCCCTCCTCGCGGGCAGCACAGCCCCAGGGCTAACCAGCCCCTCTGCTGACCCTCTCCGTGTTTCTGGTGGATTTGCAGACAGCAGCCGGCTCCTGGGGGCCCGGCGCCCGGGCTACGGGACGCTGCAGCCGGACACCGACCCGGCCCACATGGTAGGTCTGGCCTGGGGGGTCTCCCACACCCATCCCGGGGCTTCCCACACCCCCAGGTGCTGCTTTTCCAGCTCCTTGGTTTCCCTGTCTGGGGCTTGGTCACGCTGGGATTTTGGGAGTTCAGGGTTTAATGGTTGGTAATCGATTTTAGCTGATTTTATGTCTGAGCAACCGGGTGCAGGTGATTGATTCCTGGTGATTCCCGGGATGGATCCCCAGTGATCGATCCCCAGTGATCAATTCCCAGTGATTCCCAGTGATTCATCCCCAGTGATCCCCAGTGATTGATCCCCAGTGACCCCCTTTGATTCCCAGTGATCTATCCCCAGTGATCGATTCCCAGTCATCCCCAGTGATCTATCCCCAGTGATCAATTCTCAGTGATTCCCAGTGATCCCCAGTGATTCATTTCCAGTGATCAATTCCCAGTGATCCCCAGTGATTGATCCCCAGTGATTGATTCCCTGTGGTCCCTGGTGATCCCCAGTGATTCCCAGTGATCGAGTCCCAGTGATTCCCGGTGAGCCCCACTGACTGAACCCCAGTGATTCATTCCCAGTGATTCATTCCCAATGATTGATCCCCAGTGATCGAGTCTCAGTGATCAATTCCCAGTGATTCCCAGTGATTGATTCCCAGTGGTCCCTGGTGATCCCCAGTGATTCCCAGTGATCAATCCCCAGTTGTCAATCCCCAGTGATCCCCAGTGATCAATCCCCAGTGATCCCCAGTGATCAATTCCCAATAATCCCCGGTGATCCCCAGTGATCAATCCCCGGTGATCAATCCCCGGTGATCAATCCCCGGTGATCAATCCCCAGTGGTCAATCCCCAGTGGTCAATCCCCGGTGATCCCCAGCGTTCCCCTCTCCCCAGGAGGTGACAGGCTACCAGCGCCGGCCGTGGCGGGTGCTGCTGTGCCACGCGGGCTCCGTGCTCAGCGCGGGGCTGCTCCTGCTGCTCTTCCACTGGAAGCCCAGCCTGGAGGTGCAGGCCAAGTGCCAGCCCTGCGCCCTGGGCCAGGCGGACTGGCTCATCATCAGGGTGAGTCCCACGGGATCCCGGCCGGCGTTCCCAGCCTGGGAGTCCAGGAGTGAGTCTGGGATGGGGTTCTGGGAGTCTGGATTGGGTTCTGTGGGTCTGGGGTGGGGTTCTGGGAGTTTGGATTGGGTTCTGTGGGTCTGGGGTGGGGTTCTGGGAGTTTGGATTGGGTTCTGAGGGACTGGAGTTGGATTTGGTGGGTCTGGGGCTGGATTCTGTGGATCTGAGGTTGGATTTTGTGCATCCAGGGTTGGATTCTGTGGGTCTCGGGTTGGATTCTGAGGGACTGCAGTTGGATTTGGTGGGTCTGGGGTTGGATTCTGCGGGTCTGGGATTGAATTGTGTGGGTCTGGGGCTGGATTCTGTGGGTCTGGGGTTGGATTCTGCGGGTCTGAGGTTGAATTGTGTGGGTCTGGGGCTGGATTCTGTGGGTATGGGGTTGGGCTCTGTGGATCCAGAGTTGGGTTCTGTGGATCCAGGGTTGATTCTGTGGATCTGGGGTTGGATTCTGTGGATTGGCAGTTGGATTCTGTAGATCTGGGGTTGGATTCTGTGGGTCTGGATTTGGATTCTGTGGATCTGAGGTTGGATTTTGTGGATCTCGGGTTGATTCTGTGGATCCAGAGTTGAATTCTGTGGGTCTGGGTTTGGATTCCGTGGATTGGGAATTGGATTCCGTGGGTCTGGGGTGGGATTCTGTGGATCCAGAGTTGGATTCTGTGGATCCAGAGTTCAATTCTGTGGATCTGGGGTTGGATTCTGTGGATCCAAGGCTGGATTCTGTGGATGCAGGGTTGGGCTCTGTGGGTACAGGGTTGGGTTTTGTGGGTCTGGGTTTGTGCTCTGTGGATCCAGGGTTGGATTCTGTGGATTGAGAGTTGGATTCTGTGGGTCTGGGGTTGGGCACTGTGGATCTGGGTTTGGATTCTGTGAGCCTGAGGTTGGATTCTGTAGATCCAGGGTTGGATTCTGGGGTTGGATTCTGTGGATCGGGGGTGGATTCTGTGGATCAGGGTTTGTCTCTGCCCCAGGTTCCCAACAGGACCCTGTGAATGTTCTCTTTCCTTGTCCTCCTGCCTGTGTCTGGCATCTCCTTTCCTCAAGCACCAGATTATTCCAGGAATTTATTATCATTATAATTCCTAGAATTGTCCCATTCCAGGAATCATTATTATTCCTAAAATAACTCCACATTTCCCCCTTCTATCCCAGCCTGCCTGGCTTGAAATTTCTCTTCCTTGTCCCCAATCCTCATCCCCCACCTGGGATGGGTGGCCAGGACCTTCCCAGGTTCTGGAAGGAGCTGGGAACCCTCTGGGCATTCCCAGTCCCCCATCCCTGTGTTTCAGGACCGTTTTGGGCAGTGCTTCACCACCAAGGTGCTGACAGAGCCGCTGGGCGAGGCCAGGTGAGCCCGGCTCTGTCCCTGAGGGGTCCGGAGCCACCCCTGGCTCTGGGGAGGGTGACTGAGCCTCAGTGTCCCCAAGGGAGGGTGACTGAGCCTCAGTGTCCCCGAGGGAGGGTGACTGAGCCCTGATGTCCCTGAGGGAGGGTGACTGAGCCCTGATGTCCCTGATGGACGGTGGCTGAGCCCCAGTGTCCCTGAGGGAGGGTGGCAGGCCATGGCTGATCCCCAGGTGTCCCTGAGGAAGGGTGGCAGGCCAGGCTGAGCCCGGGTGTCCCTGAGGGAAGGTGGCAGGCCATGGCTCAGCTGTGATGTCCCTGAGGGAGGGTGACTGAGCCCCAATGTCCCTGAGGGAGGGTGACTGAGCCCCAATGTCCCCGAGGAAGGGTGGCAGGCCAGGCTGAGCCCAGGTGTCCCTGAGGGACAGGGCTGACAAACCAGGCTGAACCCGGGTGTCCCCTGGCTCTGATGGAGGGTGGCAGGCCAGGCTGAGCCCGGATGTCCCCAAGGGAAGGTGGCAGGCCACGGCTGAGCTGTGATGTCCCTGAGGGAGGGTGGCTAAGCCCCAATGTCCCTGAGGGAGGGTGGCAGGCCACGCTGAGCCCAGTTCCCCCACAGCCTGGAGCACCACCCCGGGGCCCAGCCGGAGCGCAGGAGCAGTGTGGCCGTGGCGGTGCCAGACGAGGAGGAGAGCCGTGACACCGTGCGGCTGCACGACAAGGACGAGGTGGCACCGGCACCTTCCCCACCCCCTGTCCCTGTCCCTGGACACCCCACTCATGCCTCGTTTTCCCGTCCCTTTCCAGCAGAAGAACCTCCTAAGGTATTACCTGTTCCAGGGAATGCGCTATGTGTGGCTGGAGCGGCGACAGGCCTTCTGCAGGGTCAGGTACTGCCAGAGCCCGGCATTCCTGCTCCCTCGGCTCCCTCCGGATCCTCCTGGATCCTGGCATTCCCAGCTCCCTCAGGATCCTCCTGGATCCTCCTGGATCCCGGCATTCCCAGCTCCCTGAACTCCCTCAGGATCCTCCTGGATCCCAGCATTCCGGGCTCCCTCAGGATCCTCCTGTGTCCCGGCATTCCCGGCTCCCTCAAGATCCTCCTGGATCCCGGCATTCCCGGCTCCTTCAGGATCCTCCTGGATCCCGGCATTCCCAGCATTCCCAGCTCCCTCAGGATCCTCCTGGATCCCGGCATTCTGGAGTTCCCTCAGGACCCTCCTTGCCCCCGGCATCCCCAGTATCTCCTGTCCCTTGGTGCCTTTTCGGGGCTCCCTAAAAACAGAGGCCAGGCCAAATTAAGGGAATAAAATCACTTTTGTGTTTTTTGGCTTCAGTCGAGGCACCTTGGGCAGATAAAGACAAACCCCCCCCAGGGACTACTCCCAAAAATGGACCATGGCTCACTCACGGGTTTTCACACTTTTATAACTTTGGTCCATTTGCATATTGGGAGTTAATCCTCCAATTACAGCTTCAGCTAATGAAGCCATTCACCCCAAGTTTGCTCCCCCCAGCTCCCTTTTGTTTAATCTCTGGGGCCTGAGGCAGTGAGGTGTCCTTGAGTGCCAGGCCTGGAGAGGAATTGTTGTGTCTGCCCCAAACGGGAGAGCAGCAGCTGGCACTGCATGTGGGGTTTGGAGTTCTACGCTAAAGAACTGCAGGGTCACAAATACATGGAAAATATAAAAGCTCAAAGCCTGAGGCATCACCCTCAGCACTCCCAGGCCTCTGGAGCCATCCCTGGTGCCCTCAGGTTGCTCCCGGGCACGGGGAACCGGCCGGGGTGGTTTGGCAGGGCCGGACGCTCCCGGCTCTCGGACTGTGCCCCTTTTGTTGCCTTCCCTTGGCAGCCGTGGGCTGCAGAGAGGCCAAGGAACAGGGCACTCTCCCTTTCCAAAGGGGTGGGTTTGTCCCGAGCCCTTGGCCATGCTGTTTGTTCCGCCCTCCCCGCTGGGTCTGACTCTCTCCCTGTTTTTCTTTGCTGCCCAGCGTCCTGGACGAGGGCTGGAGCTGCGCAGAGCTGCACCTGTGCCAGGCCGGGCTGGACCAGCAGGAGCAGGGCGCCAGGTGGGGGCTGGCAGCTTCCTGGGGCTTTTCCAGGGAGCAGGAAATCCCGGAGCCTCAGACCCCAAAGTGCCGGGCGGGATGGAATTCCTGGGATTGGCTTCTCCACATAACCCGGCTCCTCATGGGTGTCTCGGCAGCACGAGGGGCCCTTAGGCTGGAAATGCAGCTTTTCCCAAGGGTGAAACTCCTTCCCTCTTTTCCCAAGGGTGAAATTCCTTCCCTTTCTTTTCCCAAGGATAAAGTTCCTTCCCACTCTTCCCAAGGATCAAATTCTCCTTTCCCAAGGATCAAACTCCTTCCCTCTCTTTTCCCAAGGATAAAATTCTCTTTTCCCAAGGATGAAACTTCTCTCTTTTCCCACGGATCAAACTCCTTCCCTCTCCTTTCCCAAGGATAAAACATCTTCCCTCTCCTTTACCAAGAATCAAACTCCTTCCCTCTCCTTTCCCAAGGATCAAACTCCTTCCCTCTCCTTTCCCAAGGATAAAATTCCTTCGCTGTCCTTCCCCCCCTCAGGAGGAAGATCTACGGCCCCAACCTCATTGAGGTCCCTGTCAAGTCCTACGCCAGGCTCCTGGTGGAGGAGGTGAGTTCCAGGCTGGGCTTCCCAAGCGGAATTTCCCAGGACAGATCCCTCCCCTGCTCCCTGTCCCTCTCTGGAAGCGCTTCCCAGCCCTTGGGAAGGGAGGAGAGGATTTGGGGAGAAGGCAGAGCCATGGAGGGGACCCTTCCTGACCCTCTGGGCACAGACAGGAGCAGCCCCCAGGGGCTGTGGAGGTGGCTGAGCATCCTTGGGAGCAGCATCCGGAGGGAATTCCAGGGGGGATGGAGGGTTTGAGGGCTGCCAGCCCCAGGGAAGGGCCCAGGGAAGGGCCGGGTTCTCCTCTGCATCCAGGAACCTGGAAGGCTCACGATGGGCTGGAGGAAGCCTTTCCTCCTCCAAGGAGCCTGGAGAAATTCCTCCCACCTGGAAATCCCATACTGGGCTGGGGGAAGATCTCTCCACCCCAAGGAGCCTGGAAATCCCATACTGGGCTGGGGGAAGTTCTTCCCACTTCCAGGAGCCGGGAAATCCCATAATGGGATGGAGAAAGCTCTGCCCATTTCCAGGAGCCTGGAAATCCGTTATGGGATGGAGGAAGCTCTCCTTACTTCCAGGAGCATGGAGATTCCATACTGGGCTGGAGGAAACTCTCCTGATTTCCACAGAACCTGGAAATCCCATACTGGGCTGGGGGAAGCTCATCCCCATTTCCAGGATCCTGGAAATCCCATGATGGGCTGGGGGAGGTTCTCCCACCTTGAGGAATCTGGAAATCCTATGATGGGCTGGAGGAGGTTCTCCCACCCCAAGGAACCCGGAAATCCCATACTGGGCAGGAAGAGGTTCTCCCACCCTGAGGAACCTGGAAATCCCATGGTGGGCTGGGGGAGGTTCTCCCCCATTTCCAGGATCCTGGAAATCCCATGATGGGCTGGAGGAGGTTCTCCCACCCCAAGGAGGTCTCCCAGTGAGTTCCCAGACCTGTTTTTTCTCCTTGTTGCAGGTGCTCAACCCCTTCTACCTGTTCCAAGTGCTCAGCATGGTGCTGTGGGTGTGTGATGCCTATTACTACTACGCTGCCTGCATCTTCCTCATCTCCACCTTCTCGCTGGGGCTGTCCCTCTACGAGACACGCAAGGTGGGTGGGGACAGCTCCTCTGGGACCACAGCCCCACGGAACAGCCCTGCTTTGGGTGGGGACAGCCCTCTCCCAGCTCTCCCTGTCCTTCATCCCTGCTCCCGAGCCCCCAGGCTGTTTTTGGGGATGGTTTCCCGTGTTTTGGGTGGATTCTGACCGCTGCCTCCCTCCCAGCAAAGCACCACGCTGCGGAACATGGCCAGGATGTCCATGGGGGTCCGGGTCCGGCGGCCTGGAGGAGGTGAGAGGGAGGATTTTTGGGGTGGTGGTTGGGATGATGTGTCCTTTGGGATCCTGGTTCTGCACCAAAGTAGTGTTGGGATAGGTGGGAATGATGTTGGGACACACCAGAATAACGTTATTGTACATGGGGATAATGTTATGAGACACCAGAGTAATGCTGGTATGTGTGGGAATAATGTTGGGATACGTGGGAATAACCTTATGGTATATGGGAATAATGTTACTATACATGGGAATAATGTTATGAAACACCAGAGTAATGTTGGGATGTGTGGGAATAGTGTTGGGATACACAGGAACAATGTTATGATATATGGGAATAATGTTGGGATACACAGGAATAATGTTGGGATACATGGAAATAACCTTATGGTATATGGGAATAATGTTATGAGACAACAGAGTAATGTTGGGATACGAGGGAATAATGTTATGATATATGGGAATAATGTTATTATGCATGGGAATAATGTTATGAGACTCCAGAATTACTTTGGGATGTGTGGGAATAATGTTGGGATACATGGGAATAATCTTATGAGGCACTGGAATAATTTTGGGGTCCAATTAGCAAAAGATACCTCTGCCCAAATGAAGGCGCAGACAAGACCATATTCCAAAGCCAATATGGATTTAATTTAACAGGGGATTTCAGGGAAAGAGAGAGAGAAATTGATTACAAGGATAATCCCCCCATGAATCCCTGCCCTGTCCCACCAGCCCTTTTCCTCCTGCTCTTCCCCGTGCTGGGAATCTCTGGGGTTCCCCTGGTGGTTCCATTTGTCACACAGCCCAAACCCTGGCTGTCCACAGATGTTTGTGCCATTCCCAGCGCTCAGGGTGGCTGGGAATTCTGGTCAGGATCAGCTTTCCCCAGGCCTGGCACCTCCCTGCTGGGAATTCTGGTCTGGATCAGCTCTCCCCAGGCCTGGCACCTCCCTGCTGGGAATTCTGGGCTGGATCAGTTATCCCCAGGCCTGGCACCTCCCTGCTGGGAATCCTGGTCTGGATCAGCTGTCCCCAGGCCTGGATCTCAATTTCCCACCTCCAAGGAATTAACCCCTTCCTGTTTACTGCCTTATCCCATGGGGATTCCTTCTCTGGTGCCTGGAAACGAGTGCCCCATTCCCCAATCCCTGAGGGGGTTCTCCAGGTTTCTGGGGATGAGTGCTCCATTCCCCAATCCCTGAGCAGGTTTTTCAGGTGTCTGGAGATGAATGCCCCGTTCCCCACACCTTGAGGGGGTCCTCCAGGTTTCAAGAGATCAGTACCTCCATTTCCCAATCCATGAGCAGGTTCTCCAGATGTCAGGAGATGAGTGCCCCCATTTCCCAAACACTGAGCAGGTTCTCCAGATGCCTGGAGATGAATGCCCCATTCCCCAATCCCTGAGGGAGTTCTCCAGATGCCTGGACATGAATGCCCTGTTACCCAATCCCTGAGAGGGTTCTCCAGGTGCCTGGAGATGAGTGACTCCATTCCCCATGCCCCGAGTGGGTTGTCCAGGTGCCTGGAGACAAATGCCCCGTTCCCCAGGCCCTGAGCAGGGTTCTCCAGGTTTCTGGAGATGAGTGCTCCATTCCCCACACCCTGAGCAGGGCTGTTTTCCAGAGGAGCTGGTGGTCAGCTCGGCAGAGCTGGTGCCCGGGGACTGCATCCGGCTGCCAGCGGCCGGGGCGCTGCTGCCATGCGACGCGGTGCTGCTGAGTGGGGAGTGCATGGTCAACGAGAGCCTGCTGACCGGTGAGAGCCCTCCCTGCACACCGGGGTGGCTGCCTGGAGCAGGGGCCAGACAGGGTTATATGGGTATTTATTGAAGGCCCTCCATGGATACACCTTGGGCAGTCAGAAACCTCTGAGGCCTGAGACAGAGTAGAAATTCTCCAGAGTAGAAATCCGTTTTGATTTAGGTGAAATGTACATCTTTGAGTCTGTGGTTAGAAAATATAGCTATGTAGCCTGACTGCAAAAGCCTAGGCTCAGAGAAACTGCTTCAGTGAAGGACAGAGATAAGGAGAAGGAGACAGAGGGTGATAAAGAGAGACAGAGAGACTGCTGTGAGAGCAGGTCAACCTGACCTAGGAATTCTTTCTGAT
>JAWMQZ010000078.1:1869633-1882505 GCA_035584835.1 Tangara arthus
TTCTACAGTTTAAATAATTTTTCTGCTGACCTATCTCATGGCTGCTGCTTAGCTCTAATCACAGTTCTACTGCCTCTAAAGCCTGCCTTTTGCAGCTTTCCCAAAACCCTCTTAATTTTGTAGATTCCCACAATGGGGGCTGCAGGGCTGGAGAGGGAGGCGTTGGGAATCTCGGTGGTTCTGGACCCTCTGTGGGTGGATGAAATCAGCAGGGTTTTGCCCTCTCGGTTTCAGCGCCTGGAGATGATGGAGGAGGAGAAGGAAGGGGAGCTCCCGGAGTTCCAGCAGTTTGAGATGAAGGTTTTGGCCGTGGTGAAACCTCCACCAGAGGAGGAGCAACCTCGGGACAGGGTAATCCATGGAACAGCTGCTCACCCTCCTGCCTCCTGGAGGAGTTCCTGCCGGGCCCTGATCCCACCCACTCTCCACAGAGGCACCAGGCCCCCCTGGGGATCCTGCGGCGTTTCCCGTTCTCCTCCTCCCTCCAGAGGATGAGCGTCCTGGTCAAGCTGCCCGGGGAGGCCTCGGCCCACGCCTACGTCAAGGGCGCCCCGGAGATGGTGGCCAGTCTGTGCAGGAAGGAAACTGGTTGGTACTGGGAGGTGGGCTCACCCCCAGTCCCGCTGGCTGCATCCCTGAGGTTCATCCCCCAGGGAATTATCCTCAGGAACGCTGTGGGGCAGCTCCCAAAGGCTTTGGGGTGGCTCCAGCCACAGGAGGGAAAGGAAACACGAGCCAGAAGATGGGGATGGGGTTGGGGGCTTCCTCCAGCCCAGTATGAGATCTCCAGGCTCCTTGGAATGGGGAGAGCTTCCCCCAGCCCAGTATGGGATTTTCCAGGCTCCTTGGGGTGGGGAGAGCTTCCTCCATCCCATCATGCGATTTCCAGGCTCCATGGGGTGGGGAGAGCTTCCCCCAGCCCAGTATGAGATCTCCAGGCTCCGTGGGGTGGGGAGAGCTTCCTCCAGCCCATCATACAATTTCCAGTCTCCTTGGGGTGGGGAGAGCCTCCCCCAGTCCAGTATGGCATCTCCAGGCTCCTTGGGGTGGGGAGAGCTTCCCCCAGCCCAGGATGGGATCTCCAGGCTCCCTCAGGAGCTGTTCTGGCCTCGCTTTTCCAGTGCCCCCGGATTTCTCCCAGATGCTCCGGCACTACACCACCGATGGGTTCCGGGTCCTGGCTCTGGCCTGCAAAGCCCTGGGCACGGTGGCCACCTTTGAGGAGGCCCTGCAGCTCCCCAGGTTGGTGCCAGCACTCCCTCTCTCCATCTCCTCACTCTCTCCCGGCATTTCCTAGGATGCCCTGCAGGGAATTCATCCCTAATCCGTATGGAGGGAATTCCTGGCTGGTTCCCAGATGGATTTTAGCTGCTCACACCCCTTGATCCTCTGTGCTGGTTTTGGAGGTGATGAAAGGCTCCTTGTCTCCCACCAGGGACTCCGTGGAGAGCGACCTGAGCTTCCTGGGGTTCCTGGTCATGAAGAACGTCCTGAAGCCGGAGTCTGCCCCGGTGATCCAGCTGCTGAGGAGTGCCAACATCCGCCCTGTCATGGTGACAGGTGACCCTGGAGGGACCAGCACACGGGGCTCGGGGAGGGACAGCACTCAGACAGCCCTGGGCAGTGTGGAGGGGTAAAGGGCTTTCCCACCAGGAACCCCATCCCAGGAGCCCCACCCCAGGAACCCCACTGGGAACCCCATCCCAAGAATCCCACCAGGATCCCTACCACAAACCCCACCAGGAACCCCATCAGGAATCCCATCTCAGGAATCCCACCAGGAACCCCACCCCAGGAACCCGAGTCCGGGGATCCCAGCAGGAATTCCACCCTAGGAACCCCACCAAGGATCCCAGCAGGAATCCCACCAAGAATTCCACCCCAGGAACCCCACCAGGGATCCAAACAGGAACCCTACCCCAGGAATCCCACCAGGAACCCCACCAGGAACCCCATCATGACCCCCAGCAGGAATCTGTGCCTGGAGCAGCTGTGGGGGCACCACAAGCACTCCTGGGTCCTGGCTCTGTGCATCCCTGCCCTTGGGATCACGATCCACTGCAGGGCTCAGGGTGTGGATGTGTTTTGGGTGGAAAAACTCATCTGCTGTCCATCCCCTAAATATTGCTGGAATCCCAAATCCCATGCCTAATGCAGGGGGTGTAGGGTCACCTCTGGGTGTTTTCCAGGAGAACAGGGGTTGAACCCACATTTCTTTGGGGCAGGGCAGGCAGGAGGTTTTGGAGAAAAGAAGAGGGAAGCGAAGCCACCACATGGCTGCAGTGGCCGGGAGAGGGGATACGGCAGCTTGGAGCTGCTTCTCTTGGCCTGGACACCCCAAAACCTCCTTGCTGATGGCCCACGTGTCCCTGGCAGGGGACAACATGCTGACAGCCATGAACGTGGCGCGGGGGTGCCGCATGGTGGAGCCCAGGGAGGGCGTGATCTTCGTCACGGCCTCGCCGCCCGGCCACGACAAACCCGCCGCCCTCAAGTTCGTCCTGGCCGAGCATTCCCAAGGAGAGGAGCAGCCCGAGGTGAGAGCCCAGGACACCTTTTGGGAGCCCAAACTGCCCAGGCACCCTGCAGGGCTCGGTTTTTTGTGGAATCAGAGAATTCCAGTGTGGTTTGGGTTGGAGGGACCTTAGAGCTCATCCCATCCCACGGGCAGGGACAATTTCCACCATGCCAGGGTGCTCCAAGCCCTGTCCAGCCTGGCCTTGGACACCACCAGGGATCCAGGGGCAGCCACAGCTGCTCTGGGTACCCTGTGCCAGGGCCTGCCCACCCTCCCAGGGAGGAATTTCTTCCCAATACCTAAGAAATGGAGTCCCTCAAATCCAGGTTTCTTCGCAGTCCTGGGAATCCTGGAATCCCAGAACAGGTTGGGTTGGAAGGGAGCTCAAAGCTTGTCCCATTCCATGGGCAGGGACACCTTCCACTATCCCAGGGTGCTCCAGCCTGGCCCTGAGCCCTCCCAGGGATGGGAAGGGGTTCTCCATCATCATTACCCTTGGAGGCAATTAAGGCTGTGATCCTGCTCCTCATAAACCCATCCTCTGGGAGAAGTTCAGCTGCTCCTGCCTTTCCCTGGAGCACATCCAGGGATCCAGGCTGGAATGGCAGCTCCACACACGTCCCCATGGATGCTGCCAGATCCTGCTCCCAGCTGGGCGTGGAATGCTAGACCGCACCCCAAACAGCCCCATTGCTGTGCCTGGAATTGGGTCTTTGGGGAGCCTTTCCCACGGCTCTGGGTCTGGCATGGAGACCTCAGTCAGCCCAGCCCTGCACCCCAAACAGCCCCACTGGGAATTGGGATTTTGGGGAGCCATTCCCACTGCTCCAGGCTGGGCTTGGATGGCTGGGTCAGCCCAGCCTTGTACCCCAAACAGCCCCACTGGGAATTGGGATTTTGGGGAGCCATTCCCACTGCTCCAAGCTGGGTCAGCCCAGCCCTGCACCCCAAACAGCACCATTGAGAATTGGGACTTTGGGGAGTCATTCCTGCTGCTCCAGGTGGGTCCTGGCTCGGCCCAGGGGCCCTGCAGGGGTTGGGGCTGGAGCTGGAGCTGTTTCTGGCAGGGCCTGCAGCAGCAGGACGGCTCCTCCCTCCCACCCCAGCACTGCCACTTTGCCCTCAATGGGAAATCCTTCCAGGTGGTCTGCGAGCACTTCTCCGAGCTGCTGCCCAGGGTGAGTGGGCAGGGAGCCCCCAGGGGCCTTGGGGAACCTTCCAGTGGGCTGGGAACCTTGTTCACTGCTGGACATTCCCAGCTCCCTGCTGGACATTCCCAGTTCCCTGCCCAGCTGAACATCCCCAGTTCCCTACTGGACATCTCCATCTCCCAGCTGGACATTCCCAGTTCCCTGCTGGACGTTCCCAGTTCCCTACTGGACATTCCCAGTTCCCTGCCCAGCTGGACATCCCCAGTTCCCTACTGGACATCTCCAGCTCCCAACTGGACATTCCCAGTGCCCAGCTGGACATTCCCAGTTCCCTGCCCACCGGGAATGCTGACAGATCCTCCCTGTTGGCAGATCCTGCTCCGGGCCACCGTGTTTGCCCGCATGCTGCCCGAGCAGAAGACCCAGCTGGTGTGCAGCCTGCAGGAGCTCAAGTAAGGCACAGGGGCTGGATCCCAGAGGATGGATCCCAGGGGCTGCATCCCAGGGGCTGGATCCTGGAATTTGGGGTGGGTGGCATTGGGAGACACCTCAAACATCACCTGGTGGCACCCATGCCGCGGGC
Organism: Tangara arthus; assembly: GCA_035584835.1. Taxonomy (NCBI): domain Eukaryota; kingdom Metazoa; phylum Chordata; class Aves; order Passeriformes; family Thraupidae; genus Tangara; species Tangara arthus. The sequence continues at coordinate 1,873,886 of JAWMQZ010000078.1, forward strand.
AGGGGCACTTCCAGGTCCAGCCTGGAACGAGGCACCCACAGCTTCTCTGGGCTGAGCCAGGGATTTTCCCCATTCCCTGAGGAATGTGGGATCCCTTTCCCATTCCCTGAGGAACATGGGCTCCCTTTCCCAGTCCCTGAGGAATGTGGGATCCCTTTCCCATTCCCTGAGGAACATGGGCTCCCTTTCCCATTCCCTGAGGAATGTGGGATCCCTTTCCTGTATTCCCTGAGGAATGTGGGATCCCTTTCCTGTATTCCCTGAGGAATGTGGGCTGCCTTTCCCATTGCCTGAGGAATTTGGGCTCCCTTTCCTTGTTCACTGAGGAATGTAGGGTCCCTTCCCCATTCCCTGATGAATGTGGGCTCCCTTCCCCATTCCCTGAGGAATGTGGGCTCCCTTTCCTGCATTCCCTGAGGAATGTGGGATCTCTTGCCTGCATTCCCTGAGGAATTTGGGCTCCCTTTCCCATTCCCTGAGGAACGAGGGCTCCCTTTCCCGCAGTTACTGCGTGGGGATGTGCGGGGACGGTGCCAACGACTGCGGGGCGCTGCGGGCGGCCGACGTCGGCATCTCCCTGTCCGAGGCCGAGGCGTCCGTGGCCTCGCCCTTCACCTCCCGCGTGGCCACCATCGAGTGCGTGCCCAGGGTCATCCGGTGAGCGGGGGAATCCCAGGAATGCGGGGGAATCCCGGGAATGCCGAAATACCCTCGGGATCCCTCCCGGGGAGGGCTGGCCGGTGGTTAGACTGGGAGGGACTGGGAGGGACTGGGACTCAGAGGGGATTGGGAGGGACCTGGGATGGACTGGGAGGGACTGGGATGGACTGGGAGGGACCTGGGAGGGGACTGGGATAGACTGGAAGGGGACTGGGAGGGACTGGGATAAACTGGGAGGGACTGGGACAAAATGGGAGGGATTGGGGGGGACTGGGGGCGCTGGGAGGGGGTTTGGGGTTACTGGTTTATACTGGTTCGGGGCTTTTCGTTACTGGTTTAGGGTGCTCATTGCTGACCATTGGGTGCCCATTTGGTGATGCCGTTTTCCCCGCCCAGGGAGGGCCGGTGTTCCTTGGTCACCTCCTTCGGGGTCTTCAAGTACATGGCCCTGTACAGCCTGGTCCAGTTCGTGTCCGTGCTCCTGCTCTACACCGTGAGTCCCACCCTGAATCCCTGCTTTTCTCAGAATTCCTGGGGCACCGATGCCTTTTGGGGCTGCCTAAAAACAGGGCCAGACAAAATGAAGGGAATAAAAAGTGAGTGTATTGATTGAAGGGCCCTCAGGTACGTTTTGGGCAGACAAAACCTCCCCAGGGGCCACACCCAAAAATGAACCATGGCTCACTCACGGGTTTTCACACTTTTATAACTTTGGTCCATTTACATATTGGGGGTTAATCCTCCAATTACAGCTTCAGGTAATGAAGTCATTCACCCCAAGTTTGCTCTCCCCAACTCCCTTTTGTTTAATCTCTGGGGGCCTGAGGCAGTGAGGTGTCCTTGACTGCCAGGCCTGGAGAGGAATTGCTGTGTCTGCCCCAAACGGGAGAACAGCAGCTGGCACTGCGAGTGGGGTTTGGAGTTCTGCACTAGAGAACTGCAGGGTTATATTACAAATTGCAAATACAAATAATAAAAAATATATTAAATGAATATATGAAATCCTGAGGCAGTGAGGTGTCCTTGAGGAATTGGAGAGGAATTGCTGTGTCTGCCCAAAACAGGAGAACAGCAGCTGGCACTGTGTGTGGGGTTTGGAGTTCTACACTAAAGAACTGCAGGGTCACAAATACACGGAAAATACAAAAGCTCAAACCCTGAGGCATCAGCCCCAGTGGTTCTGAGCCTGTCCCTTCCCTCCTCCCCAGATCAACACCAACCTGAGTGATTTCCAGTTCCTGTTCTTCGACCTGGTGATCACCACCACAGTGGCCGTGCTGATGGGGCGCACGGGGCCGGCGCCGGCGCTGGGCGTGCGGCGGCCGCAGGGAGCCCTGATCAGCGCGCTGGTGCTGGGCAGCCTCCTGCTGCAGACAGCCCTGCTCATCACCGTGCAGGTCCTCAGCTACTTCATCACCATCTCACAGAGCTGGTGAGGGCCCCAGATCTGGGAATTGTGGGATTCAGGGTTGGAAAAGGTCATTGAGTCCAGCTGTCATGCTCTGTTTGCCACTAAGCCCCAAGTGCCAGGTCCATGGGGTTTTAGGACACTTCCTGGGGTGGTGATTCCACCCTCCCCTGGACAGGCTGTTCCAGTGCTTTGCCGCCCTTCCCATGAGGAAGTCTTTCCCAATATCCCGCCTGAACCTACCCTGGTTCCCTGAGGGTTTGGTGATGGGGACAGCACTGAGATTGTGGTAGAGCCCAGGGTGTGTCCTGGGATTTGGGATTTGGCAGCAGACAGGGAACCATGGACTGTCCTCAGCTGCAGGGGATCATCCAGTCAAACCCCTGGCCCTGCCCTGACACCCCAACAATCCCAGCCTGTCCTGGAGCTCTGGCAGCCCCAGGGCTGGGACCATTCCCTGGGCAGCCTGGGCAGTGCCCAGCACCCTCTGGGGAAGAGCCTTTCCTGATCTCCATCCCAAACCCCCCTGGCCCAGCTCCAGCCCTTCCGTGGGTGCTGTCCCTGCTCACAGGCAGGGATCAGAGCTGCCCCTCGGGAGGAGCTGCAGTTGCTGCTGGTGCTACAGCAGAGCCTCCTCCTGCCCTGGCTGCTCTGTGCCCACCCGCTGCCTCCTGTGGCTGTGACTTTGGGACACCTGAACGCCCCCAGCTGCAGCAGCATCCATCAGGGCCACAAGAACCACGGGACAAGGGGAGGTTGGGCTCTCCTGTGCTCCATCCTGTCAGCATCCACTTCCTGCAGGCACCACCAGCAGCTCCAGGGCTCCTTCCTGCCAGGCACAGAGTGAAATCCCCTTCCTGACCCCCAGGGATGGCCCAGGGCAGCTCCTGCCCCTCTCCCAGCCTGCACAGGCAGCTTGCTTCCCACACCCCTCCAACTGCTCCACAGGCATCCAGAGCCCAACAACTGCAACAGCAGCTGCTCCTCCTGCCAGGCCTACAGGAGCAGCTGAGGGAGCTGGAAAGGGGCTCAGCCTGGAGCAAAGGAAGCTCAGGAGGGACCTTGTGGATCTGCACAATTCCTGACAGGAGGGGACAGCCGGGGGGGTCAGGCTCTGCTCCAGGGAACAGGGACAGGAGCAGAGGGAACGGCCTCAGGCTGGGCCAGGGAGGCTCAGGTTGGACATCAGCAGGAATTTCTGCATGGAAAGGGTGCTCAGGCCTTGGCAGGGGCTGCCCAGGGAGGTTTGGGGTGCCCATCCCTGGAGGTGTCCAAGGAAGGCCTGGAGGTGGTACTGAGTGCTCTGGGCTCGGGACAAGGTGGGGACTGGGCACAGAGAGAACTCGATGATCCTGGAGAGCTTTTCCTACCCCAATGATTGTGTGATTCCCCAGAGAATCTCCCTGCTTTCCCTGCTCACCAGCACAAGCACGAACTCCTGGCAGTTTGGACTGGAAACAGGTGTAAGAAAGAACAAGTGCCAGGGATTTCTCCTTCTAAGGAAAAGCACCTGGGAGGTACCAGCAGGAAGGACAAACTGGGAGAACACTCCATGGCAGGATTGGAGCATTAGGACCATTTTAAACCATTACTCAAGGCCACAGTCATGGGTTCCCGAGGCTCCAGCCATGTCCCTTCATGGAGCGCTGGAATTATCTCCGAGCCGGGCACGAGGGGCGGGCGAGCGGCTGTGCTGCCAGCCTGGCACCGGCCCCTCTCGGCATTCAGTTACAGGCTCTATTTTGCTCCCCTGGCTCTGGTCAGGTGTAACCCAATCCCTTGCCCACAGTCGCGTCCAGGCTCCTCGCCGAGGCCCCGTCCGGAGGTCTCGCTGCCCTCTGATCCCCCCGACCCCGAGGAACTCGCCACAAGCAGAGTCTGCCCGGCGGAGTTTCCCCTGTCTGCGAGCACCCGCAGCGCTCCCGCCCACACCGCTACTGAGGCAGGGCTGATCTGCAGGCACAGCACTCGCAGCCCTCGGGGCCCCCGAGCGTGACACACACGGTGCCCATCCAGCCCCGGAGCCGCTGCCGAAGCGGGGGCCCAGCCCCAGGGGCCGGGCTGGGACTCTCCCCGTTCTGCCCGAGTGACGGAGCACGTTCCGATCAGGGGGAAAGGCCTTCGGGTGCGCGCCCGCTGCCCCCAGAGCCCGCCAGGGTCACCGCCACGCCGGGCTCGCACATTTTGGCCCTGCTCACCCCCTTCGCTCCTCCTGCTCCACCCTCCCCGGCCAGCGGAGCTTCCCGCGGGGCTGGGCCGCGACCCCGCCGAGCCCCGCGGCCGCAGCCCCGCCGGGCCGAGGGGGGTTTGGACACCGAGGAGCACACGGGGGGCCGGAGGACGGGCAGGGAGCCGTTCCGAGGAGGGGCCTGAAGCGGGACTGAAGAACCGGCGAGCAGCGAGGCTGAGGGCGACCCGCAGCCCCCCGCGCCGAGCGAGGCCGCGGTCTCTTTAAGAGGCCTAGCAGCGCCGCGGGGCCGCCGCGCCGCCAGACGCGTCCCGCCGCCTCCTCAAGCAGCGCCGCGCCGCCCGCCCGCGCTCCCCCAGCGTCCCGGGCCCGCCGCGCCGGCCCGCGCCGCCGCCCTCACCCCGCTGTCGGCCGCCTCCTCCCAGCTCTCCGCGACCTCCTCATCTTCCATTTTAATTCCCGTCCGCCGCCGGGCCCGCGCGCCCGCGCATGCGCGCGCCGCCCGCCGGCCCGCGCCCGGCAACGCACGCGCAGCGCGCGGAAAGGGCGGGAAGCGGCGGCGGGGAGCGGCGCCACAGCGCCCCCTGGCGGCCGGGAGGACCGGGCTCAGGGCGGACGCTTGAGGCGTTTTCCTTTAATTTTTGTTTTCCTTAAATTTTGAGGTGTTTTTCCTTAGTTTGGGCGTGCTTTCCCTTTGAAATATTTTCCCTTAATTTTGGTGTGCTTTCCCACAATTTTGAGGAGTTTTCTCTTAATTTTGAGGTGTTTTTCCTTGATTTTGGTGTGCTTTCCACAATTTTGAGGAGTTTTTCCTTAATTTTGAGGTGTTTTTCCTCGATTTTGGTGTGCTTTCTCTTCGTGTTCAGGCATTTTTGTTTGTTTTTCTATAGTTTTGTTTTCCCTTAAATTTTTGAATCTCCTCTTTTAGTTTTAGGGTGTTTTCTCTTAATTTTGAGGCGTTTTCACCTAATTTGGGTTATTGGATAAATCTCTCCCCAAATTCAGGCTATTTCAGCCACCAATCCTGCCTCAGGTCCCTCCTGCAGACATCCAGGTGTCCGTGTGTCCTTCCATCCAATTCGTGCCTCTTCATTTAAGCCTAAAGGTGTTCTTATGGAGCACAAGGATCAGCTCCAGCCTTCAGAAACATCCAAAATTCCCCAAGTCCCCATAATTTCTTAAACCTTTCTCATTTATATCCAAAATATTCATCACTCCAATGCTCTCCTTTGAGCTCCGAGCCACAGAAAGGTTTTTGGGGTGGGATTTGTATTTCCTTTTCCTCCCTCAAAAATTAACTGCCCCTTCAGCACCCTAAAAAACCCACGATTTTCACACAGGGAGTTCGAGAACCTGCCCTTAATCCTGAACTTTTCCCCAGATTATCACCCAAGAGCCAGAATTTGCCAGCAGATGGCGACTGGACTCCTAAAAACATCCCAATAATCCTCCAGCTAAAACAAATCCCGACCCCTGTGGGTCCGTCCCTGAGTCTGAGTCTCCCTCTCCTCTGCCAAGCCCAAAATTTGGGTAGGGAACCTCCAGACACCCCACAGGTGGATTTTGGGGGGCTGTTTATCCAAGGTGGAACTGTAGGAGGGGGTTTGGGGGTTCTGCAGTGCTCCTTGGGCATTAAATCCTTGGATTTCAGCTCCTTTGGGTGGGATTTGGCGTTTCCCCTCGCGAAGTTGCAGCAGCCTGGGGCTGTTCCTGCCCGTGCTCTGGGCTTCTTCCGGAAGCAACAGGAGCTGAGTTTTCCAGCAGCCAGAGCCTGGCATGGTTGGCTCCATCCTTTCCAGCATTCCAGTGGCATTGCCTGGGACTTTTCCTTCCATCCTGCTGTAAAAAATCCCCGTCCCAGCCATGTCTGACCCTGACCATCCCAAAAAACCGGGCGGGATCTGTTGGGAAGGAGGCATTGATGGCGGAGTCATACCCCAGGGGAGCGCACCCGGTGGGGGACAAACCCCAGATGTGTCCCTGGGTTATCCCAGCCCTGCACAGGCCACATGGGACACATCCCATGGCTCATCCCAGGTTATCCCAGCCCTGCACAGGCCACATGGGACACATCCTATGGCTTCTCCTGGGTTATCCCAGCCCTGGGACAGATCCCATGGCTCATCCCGGGTTATCCCAGCCCTGCACAGGCCACATGGGACACATCCTATGGCTCCTCCCAGGTTATCCCAGCCCTGCAGAGGGCACCTGGGACATTTCCCACGGCTTCTCTCGGGTTATCCCAGGCCTGTACAGAGCATATGGGACACCTCCTATGGCTCCTCTCAGATTATTCCATCCCTGGGACATCCCACGGGATGTCCTCCTGGGTTATCCCTCCTGGGTAATCCCTCCTGGGTTATCCCAGCCCTGCAGAGGCCACCTGGGACACATCCCAAGGCTCCTCCCAGGTTATCCCAGCCCTGCACAGCCACATAGGACACATTCCATGGCTCATCCTGGGTTATCCCAGCCCTGGGACATCCCACAGCTCCTCCCAGGTTATTCCAGCCCTGCACAAGGCACCTAGGACATCCCATAGCTCATCCTGGGTTGTCCCAGCTCTGCACAGGCCACGTGGGACACATCCCACAGCTCATCCCGGGTTATCTCAGCCCTGGGACGTTCCATGGCTCCTCCCGGGTTATCCCAGGCCCGCACAGGCCACATGGGACACACCCTATGGCTCCTCCCGGGTAATCCCACAGAGCACCTGGGACATCCCACAGCTCATCCTGGGTTATCCCAGCCCTAGGCCATCCCATGGCACCTCCTGGGTTATTCCAGTCCAGCACATGGCACCTGGGCCATCCCAGGGCTCCTGGCCATGGATCCCGGCTCTCCATGAGGCTCCTGGAGCCCGCCCTCGGGCAGGGCACGGGCCCGGGATGCTGAGCCGGCTCCTCAATGCGGGATGCGGGTCTGTGGGACAGACAGCGTGGCAGTGATCACCTTTTCCCTGGAGAACAATGTCCCCACACAACCCGTCAGCGGGATCTGATGGTGAAACAGCCTCGCACAGGGCTGTTCCCCCATGGAATGGGCTCCACTCCTTCCCTTCCTCACCTCCACGGGAAGAGAGGCACCACAGCCCTGCGGGCACAGCTCACATCCCGCATCCCTGCCGAGCCCTCAGACGCTCCGCGTCCCTGAGGGGTACGCCGGGACATGGCGGGGCTGCAGCAGGCGCTGAGGGGCGCCCCTGCGGGCAGAGCGGGGCCCCGTGCCCCAGCTGCGCCTCCCGGGGCAGTGGATGAGGGAGGGAAACCGGGAGGGAACGGGACAAGGAACGGGACCCGCCTCAGCACGTCCGCCTCAGCCGGACCTCCCCAACATGGCGGCCTCGCCCGCCCGCCTCGCCCAACATGGCGCTGGGACCGTCCCAACATGGCGGCTGGACGATCCAAACATGGCGGCCCCCACGCTGCCCCCCGAAGCAAAGACTTGACCTTCCCATCATGGCGCCCCATAACACCGCCCCATGCCCGCCCATCATCACGTGATCCAAGGGGCGGTTCTGCGCCTGCGCAGTGCTCGGCCGGCGCGGCCGGGGCAGCGGCGGGAGGGCGGGGAGGGAAGATGGCGGCGCCGGTCGGAGCCGTCACCGGGGCGACGCAGCGGCCCTGCCGCCCGCAGCCCTGAGGGCCCGGCCCGGCTCGGCCCGGCCCGGCGGCAGGTGAGAGCGGCCCCGCGGTGCGGCTTCCCCGGGCGGGACCCTTCCGTGGGGAGCGGGGCGGCGGGACGGGCCCCTCGGGGCGGGACAGGCCTGCTGTGGAGGGCGCCACATTGGAGGGTGGAGGGTGGGGGGAGCCCCTGTGCCAGCCCCTCACAGCGTTTTGGGGGTCGCTGCGGAGGGCAGAGCCCACGGGGTGGGTGTAGCCCCTTCTGGGAGGGGGAAACCCCTTCCCAGCTCCGGGGTGCGAGGGGAAGGCGGCCCTGGGGGCTCCCTCAGGGTGGGGAGAGAGCAAAGCTTGACCCTAAAAAAGCCGTGTTGCCCCCTGCAAGCAGTGTTTCCTTCCCAAAAAGCCAGGCTTCCTCCCCGAAAGCAATGTTTCTTCCCCAATATGCCATATGTTTCCTCCCCTGAAATACGTGCTTCCCCCCAAAGAAGACATTTTCCCAAAAACCTTGCGTTACCCCGGAAAAACCATATGTTCTCTCTAAAAGCCACGATTCCTTAGAAAACCTCGTGTTTCCCCCAAAAAGACACGTTTCTCTCCTAAGATCTCTATTTTCCTCCCGAAAAACCATGTCTTCCCTTAAATGCCATGTTTGCCTCCGAAAAGCCATGTTTGCCCCCCAAATTCCATCCTTCCCCCAAAAAAGCCATAGTCCCCCCCCCAAAAAAAAAAAAAAAAAAAAGA
>JAWMQZ010000078.1:1902081-1914303 GCA_035584835.1 Tangara arthus
TGTGGAATGCAACAGGTGCATCTGTGATTGGTCTCATGTGGTTGTTTCTAATTAATGGCCAATCACAGCCCAGCTGTGTGGGACTCTCTGTCCGAGCCACAAACCTTTGTTATCATTCCTTCTTTTTCTATTCTTAGCCAGCCTTCTGATGAAATCCTTTCTTCTATTCTTTTAGTGTAGTTTTAATATAACATATATCATAAAATAATAAATCAAGCCTTCTGAAACATGGAGTCAGATCCTTGTCTCTTCCCTCATCCTCGGACCCGTGTGACACGGTCACACTGTGGTCCTGTTGTGTTGTTGGGAAAGGACATTTTGCTTCAGTCCATTTCTCTGGCAGTGAGATCTGGGCTGTGTTCCAGCAGGAAACACACCTGCCCTGGTGGTTTGATGCCAGCAGCTGCAGCAGTGATTGGTGGCGGTCCCTGGGCTGGGGCACAGGATGCACACGACCTGAAGTGTGTGCAGGACATGGAGCCCCATGTCCCTGCAGGGCAGCACAGGCCCTGTGCCACGTGTGGAGCAGAGCTTGTCTTTGTCCACGGGCAGGGCAGGGGGGCAGCTGGTCCTGGATCCATGGGGGGCTGTGCAGGATGCAGGAGGTGTGTGGGATTTGACATGTGCGCACACACAGACATGTTTGTTGTCCTTAGCCAGCCTGCTCATGCTTGGCTACTGGAAACTGCTCTGAGCTTGGGAAAGCTCACTCCAGGGCATGGATGCTGGATTCCTTCAGCAGCTCCCTCATTCCCACTGCTCTGTAAATATTTACCTTTATCCACCAGCCCTGGACAGTCACTGCCCTGGCTGTCCTGGCACAGAGTGAATTGGAGAGTGTGTGTGTGTGTGTGTCTGTCTGTCTGTGTGTCTGTCTGTGTCTGTGTGTGTGTGTCTGTGTGTGTGTTGAGGTGTGCAGGGCCACCCCAGTGCTTTGGTCGTGAAACCTGAAATTACTGGAGGTGGGAGCACAGGGATGTGTTGTGAAATGATTTCTTGAAGAGTTTTGGCTTTGGGACAGATGTGGACTGTAAATAACAAAATCTGTTCCTAGGGGTGCCAGTGCCTTCCAACCTTAACGTGTTGCCCTCTCTCCCCTCCCCGTTGCCTCTCCCCCTGCAGGTCCCCAGCCTGTGTGAAGATCTCCTCTCCTCTGTGGATCAGCCCTTGAAGATTGCACGGGACAAGGTGGTGGGGAAGGATTATCTATTGTGTGACTACAACAGAGATGGGGACTCCTACAGGTGAGTTCCCCAGAGCTGGGGCTGCCTGCTGCTCTCTGAATGGCATCCATAGGCAGGGCTTGCAGGCTCTTCTCCCTCTTATTTTCAGCCAAAAAAATATCAGTCACTTAAAGATTTAGAGCCCAAAATGTGCTGTTGCTATCGTGCTAAAGGGGGTGACTGATGTATTTCTCTTTGTTTTCTTTATTCTGGATTGAAACCAGTCAATTCTCTAGCAGAAATGGCCTTGGTAGGAAATTATACCATTGCAAAGTTATAAAATCTCTGTAATGGAAAATGACAGAAAAGAGATGATGCAAGCTGTGGGTTTAAACAAAATCATCTTCAGCTTGTACAAAACAGGGTGGATTTGCCAGCTGGGAAAGGCTCTTTCACTCAATATTTTACAAGGAATTGACTGATTTTGGACTCAGTGTCATTAGTTCTGTTTGAAAATCTTGGCCCAAGTTTTTACCCAAGAAAAGGAATCCCCATCTACCAAAATAGCTGATATATTCTGAGGACTGGAGACAAAACCAATGGAAATACTTGAACCCTATGAGCTGTGTATAATTATAATTAATTTTGAAGCAGGAGGGGCTGTAGTACTGGAATGGTACAATCAGATTTCAGTGTTTTGGCTGCCACAATGAGCACAGTTTCTCTTTTAATGTGTTTTCCTCTACCTTGCCATTAGGATGATGTTTTTAATTTATGTTGAAATCATCCCTTCCCTTTCTCACATTGCCTGACTTTCCTTAATGGCTGTAGTGACAGTGGCAGAGTTCCAGATATTTAATATGAGAATCATGAGTTTACAGCCCAGAAACCTTTGTGACTCCTGCAGCACTTTTATTCTTTCCCTTAACAAAGGCTGCTGGGCTGTGAGATAAGGACCCCACTCATCTCCTGCCCTGAATTACCAGCTCAGCCATCCTGCTGCTTCTGGGGATGATTCTCAGGCTTCCGCTTGTCTCTCCTTTCATAATTTACATTTTAGTGCTTGGAATTATCTCCAGGAAGAATCTCACTTTGCTCTGTGTAGATTTGATGTTGTGTTTTACATTCATCTGGCCAGAATGTTTCAAGAATTGTGTTTCAAAGTGGAGTTTCAGAAAATATTTTTTAACAAATCTTTTTTCTTTGGCTCAGGCATCACTGCAGAAGCAGTTGAGCTTGCAGAGGATTTGAGATGAATTGGTTCAGTTGCTGTGAGTTGCAGGGAAGGTCCCTCTCTAATGTGAAGCACGTGTGTGTGGATGATTTACACAGAGAACATGCTGAGATGCATTTTGTCCTAGAAACAAGAGATGGAGAATGAGAGTGGATGCAGAGTTTGACAGTGCCTCTGGATTGTGGCTGAGTGTAAATCCTAATGAGTTATTTAAAATATGACCTATTGCAAGGGGCCAGCAAGTGAGCAGGACCCCAAGGTGGAGTGTCACTCATGTTCTTTAGGGCACTAATCTCATATTTAGAAACTATTCCAACCTTCTACAGAAGAGCCTGGTGCCTTCTAAAAGCATTTTGCGTGAATTTTGTGTGCCCCAGCTGGTTAGATCCACGTTAGCAGCTACTTGCATGTAATCAGTTCTGAATTAGTAGATAAAATAGGAGTTCAGAGCTTCTGCCCCCCATGAGATGTACCCACAGCTGCAGCCCCTCTGGCAGGTGCAGGAGGGAAAATTAAATCCTGAATTTCTTGTGGATCTTTCAAGAGATGCTTTCTCCCTGAAGCTGTGATGTTTCTTGCAGCCCCTTTGCATCCTGCTCAGGCTCCTCATGTGGGCATCAGTCACCAGGAACACAGGGAGCTGGAAAAGGCACTGGTTAGACACTAATGGGACATTGTGCAATCACTAACGACCCCTGTGTTTAATTAGGGAACATGACAGCCCTTCCTCTAAGGTCAGTGTCACTCTTGCCTCTGAAATTTGCTCCATCTCTTTCTGAGAAGGTATTAAATAGCTACAAGGAAGCAGGAGGAATTTGGTTTTTAAAATCACTTTGAAATTTTCGGGACTTATTAACTAATGAGGTTTCAGAAAAGCTCTTTCATTTGTTCCTCTAGAACAGGCACCATGTGTTAATTGCTGGCAGGAAAGAATCCTGCTCCTAAGGCTTTTGATTCAGGCATTCTGGATTGAAGTGAGTCTTCCTTCTGGAATTGATTGGTCCCAGCTCTGATTCATGAAGTAAATTCTTTCCTTCAGCACACAGCAGAAGCCTTTGAAACCCCAGCAGCACTGCCCTGTGCATGTTAATCCTATTCTGTGCCTGTGTCCAGACACTGCTTCACCTCATCAAATCTGCACTTGTGCCTGGGAAGTGCCTCTTACACTAATTTAATCAATTAGGCCAAATCTAGGAGGAGTTCACTGGGCTTTTAAAAGCTTTTGATATTTCCACAGCCATTTTCCAGAGCCACGCACTCGATTAGAAGTCCTAGGGAATGTTATTCCCTGTCTGACACGTGCTGCATCCCCAATTCCTGCACACTCCCAGCTAAACACCTTTCCTTCCTGTTGGACACGTTGTTAATTGCGTTTCTTTTAGCAAGAAATACTTTTAATCCAAGTATTTCCAAGCCTTCCCTGGTCAGCTGAGGCTCACTGTCCTTCAGCAGGAGAGGTGGGCCTGGGCACTCAGACTTTCTCATGGGATTCCAGTTTTATAGGGCTGGGTTTTTCCAGTGGCTTTGCAATTTGACTGGGAATTTGCCTGGAAAAAAAAGTGCTGTGGGAAGTGAATATCCTAATGCTTAGCCCATCACAGTTTAGTCTTTCCTTATGTTTAGACAGACTTGGTTTGCTCCATGTTGAATGTGGATCAGACTAAAAGGTGGATTTTGGAGTCTTCTTGGATCTTCATAAATAGATAATTTTTATTTTCTTCATATTATTAAATCCTGCTTGTGGGAGTCTCACAGGTACTTTGAGTGCTCCTGGAATAGCAAAGGTTTGTGAAGGATATCAAACAGTCATGGAGTCCACATTGTGAGGGCAGAGCTTTTATTAATTTTATTTTTTAATATTAGGCTTCAAGGTCCCTGACTTTGTCCATACATTTCCACTCGAAGTGTGTTTGATCACTCTGTTAAATGGAATCCTTATGGGGAATTTGGGGCCAACAACACTGAAACCTGTTAGCTGAAACACAAACCATTCTCTTTTGGGGAAATTAGAGGTCTGACTTTTGAAATTTAAGTGCTTGTCCATCTGTCTTTCTTCAAATAGCCTCCAGTTAAGTGTTTAAATGTGTTGTGAGTGCATTTCCACAAAAATAAAAAAATACAGGGCTGTGTTAGGAGGGTTTTTTGTTGGTAAAGCTGCTGCTGGCTCCAGCTGGAATGGGATGAAAATGCCACAAGCTGCTGGCTGGAAGGGTCTGTTCTGGCTGCCCCCAATGCCATTCTGCAGCCAGGGGAAGAGTTTGGTGTTTGCACTTGGAGCATCTCCCCGTGGTTCTGCAGGAGCTCCCTGCTCACCCTCTGCAGCAGCTGAGCCACCTGGGAGCACCAGGGTAGCACCAGGGGGGTTTATGTGAATCTCTCCCAGATTTCAGAGATTTTAGGAGTGAAGAAAGAGCTGAGAAGGGACCTCATCCCTGTGTGTCCCTGTCTGCAGGGAGGGCTCTGCTCCCTGGGACCCAGCAGTGGCACCAGAGAAATGGCAGGGACTGATCCAGGGAGCTCCAGCTGAACTTGAGGAGGAAGAACTTTGCACACTCTGGGACACATTGCCCAGAGAGGCTGTGAGTGTCCCTCCCTGGGATGTTCCAGACCCATCTGGGCTCAATCCTGTGCTCTGGATTGAGCAGGGAGGTGGCACCAGATGAGGCCCTGTGGGCCCTTCCAGCCTGACCCAGCTGGATCCTGTGACTGGTGACTCCTCTCCAGAGTAACCACATTTTAAGCAGCTGTTTAAAATCACAAAACCCCAGAGTTACTGAGGTTGGAAAAACCCTCCAAAACCATCAAGTCCAACCCCGACCGGTCCCCAGCTCAGAGCATTGAGTGCCATGTCCAGGGCTTCCCTGGACACCTCTAGGGATGGGCACTCCAAACCTCCCTGGGCAGCCCCTGCCGAGGCCTGAGCAGCCTTTCCATGGGGAAATTCCTGCTGATGCCCACCCTGAGCCTGCCCTGGCCCAGCCTGAGGCCGTTCCCTCTCCTCCTGTCCCTGTTCCCCGGCTGTCCCCTCCTGGCAGGAGTTGTGCAGAGCCCCAAGGTCCCTCCTGAGCCTCCTTTTCTCCAGGCTGAGCCCCTTCCCAGCTCCCTCAGCCCCTCCTGGTGCTCCAGCCCCTTCCCCAGCTCTGTTCCCATCTCTGGACACACTCCAGCCCCTCAGTGTCCTTCTTGTCCTGAGGACCCGGAGCTGTCCCCAGGCTCTGGGCCTGAGCTTTGTGTCCTCCTCAGCCCCTGGACTGGGGTCATTGCCATCAAAACTGGTGTGTTTTGGGAAGTGCAGCACTCAGGGATGTACACCAGCTGCTGGCACAGGTCCTCTACATCTGTGAGGAAAACTGGGAATTCTCAATGTGCTGGGCTCAAATCGAGCAGAGCTGCAGGTGGATTTGCTGACAAAAGGGAGCAATTCAGTCAACAGCACCACTCAATGTTTGGGTGAATTCTTCCCCTGCTTCCAAGATTCTGGAAGAGAACAGGAAGAGAAAAGATACCTAAACAACAATGCCTTTGAGGGAAATATATTGAAATAAACCCTGTTCTTTGGAGTGCAGCAGCGTTGAGCTGCCTCAGCTCCAACAAAAAAAACACAACAAAAATTCCGTCCTGTGACTTCAGCGCGGGGTCTGAGCCCTCTGGGGGACAGCTCTTCCAGGAAGCAAATTGCATTTTTCTGAGGCAAGATAAACACGGTGCAAGCCCTGCCATTCCAAGAGCAGCAGGCATCACATTTTCATCTTCCCAAGCAATAATTTATGAGCGGCTGCCTCCTGCCAAGACAAGTCCGGGAGACGCTGCGGGGGAGCTCTGGTGAAGTCATTGTGCTCTGCCGAGATACCATGGCCTTCCTGAAGGATGAAAAGGCTCCGCAGTTCACAGCTCATTTTTAGCAACCTTAGTGAAGTGCTTATTAACGACTTCACACTTGCGTGTATTTCCCTTCAATTTTAGCAGCGTTTTTGCCACTGCTGAGTGCTCAAGCCAGCTAGAAATTGCCTGGAAAAGGCTCAGAGTTGCCCTAAAGAGCACTGTGTGCTCTTTCCCTTATCCTGCTGCCTGCCACGGGCTTCCTGGCTGCAAAGTGAGTTGTCTCCCTAAATCCACTGCCCTCGGAGCGTGTAATCCGTATTAGCCTCGCTCGGTGACAGTGCCCCGGCTCTGCCCGGCCCCGGTGGCCACGGCAGCGTTAGTAATGCACTTTGTGGGCACAAAGCTAATCTGGATTAACTTGTTTGCTGACTTAAACGGATTGGTTTGTGAGCAGCTGCCCAGATCTGCAACCTCTGCTTTCCCTGCAGCAGCATTCACTGCCCGCGGGCAGGATTCCAGCCTTAAAGCCAAACAACAAATCGTCAGTTCCGAAAGGCAAACTCTGAACTGTCACCTAAAATCCCACGGGATGACAGTGAGCTGAGGTGGAGAGAACAGGAGTTTGGGCAGTGAGGAGGGAGCAGGCAGGACTCAAAAAGCCCTTCTAGAGGGATGAGTGATTTGCTGGTTTTTGTGGGAAGACGTCACCGCCCAGGCACGAGTCAGTGCTGCCATCAAAGCTCTGGCTGGGGCTCGCTCTCGCTTCCAGGAATTATTAGAACTGTCCCAGAAGTTCTCAAAGGGAGCACAAACGGACAAGGAGGGGAATTCTAAGCAGCTGGAGGTCAACCTGTCTGCTCTCAGTCCTGAGGGGAGGAATGGCAGAAGTGCTTGATAAGGGATAATGAATGGAAGGCTCTGCCTGGCGGGGATCACACCGCTGAGAACAAACTGTGGACGGGCTGTCACTTTTCCAGAGGGTTTGACTGGAGCTACAGAACTGCAGGATGTGAAACATCAATAATGCTGAGTGTTTAGGGTCAGAAATCCTCCGTGCTTGGGGCTTTTTGGGTGATGTTCACAGGAGTCACCAAGCTGTTTTATGTATGAACCTGCGAGGTCATAGCAGGGCGATGAGTCACGGGGTGAAATCACTGCCCGCAGTCGGAAAAAGATGTCAGGAGGCTCAGGAATGCAGAAACGGAAAAGCAGCAAAGGAATGCCGACTGTGGTGCCAGGGATATTGATCCTCTGCTGGAGGAGTGACTAAATTTAAGCACTGATTTATTGTTTTTGTTTCCAAGGAGCCTGGGGTTGGTGGCACCAGCGGGATGAGTAATAACAGCAATTTGTGGGTTTGACGAACCCGTTGGGAGCGGTGAGAGCTGGAATGTTTGTTTTACAGGATGGGCTGCTCCTGGAGCAGGGCTGCAGCTCCTCCCAGCACCCAGCCTTGCTCAATATCCTCAGATTTTTGGCTGCTCAGGCTCTGCACTGCAAGGAGCAGGACAATGGCATTTGAGGGAGTGAGGAGATAGAGGTGGAGATGGAGATAGAAGGAGATGGGAAAGCTGGGGGCGTTCACCTGGAGAAGGCTCCAGGGAGAACTCAGAGCCCTTTCCAGTGCCTGAAGGGGCTCCAGGAGAGCTGGAGAGGGACTTTGGACAAGGGCTGGAGGGACAGGACACAGTGAGTGGCTTCCCGCTGCCAGAGGGCAGGGCTGGATGGGATATTGGGCAGAATTGTTCCCTGTGAGCTGTGGCTGCCCCTGGGTCCCTGGCAGTGCCCAACACCAAGGGCTGTCACCCTCCAACCCAAGAACCATGTGGGAATGGGATTTACAGCCCAGCCAGCTCCTCCTTCCCATCTCTCCAGTGGGAAATACAACCCTTGAACTGGGATGGGTGAATTTATGTCATGTTCTCTGAGGTTCAGAAGTCAATGTTCTTCGATGATGGTGAAGGGAATGTGCTTTCCATCTGGTTTCCCTCCCCAGTCAGCTCTGCTCTGGCTCTTGGCCACTCCGGGTGAAAATCTCCTTTGGTTCATTGCTCAGGGCAGGGCAGTCAGGAGTGTGCTCAGAGCCAGAACTCTGCTCTCCCTGAGCATCAGTGTCGTCAAACATCAGAATCACTGATTCCTTTCCAAAGATAAGCCACTTCTGCAGTGCTGAAACTCCGGGGGTCACTGAATTTTGCTGGGACATAAAAAAACCCCAACTAAATCCATTCGGTGTTTGCCACTCAAAGAACCCCTAAAACCATCAGGGACGTGCACAATTTCCCTCTTATTTATTCTACACCTGATATAAACTATCTATAAACATATCATGTATTCCATTATATGTTTATGGATAGTTTATATGTAATATCCTGAGCTGGATCCACAAGAATCATCAGAGTCCAGAGCAGCCCCAACAATCCCACTGTGGAATTCCCACAGGCTGGAATAAACTGCAGTTTTTCATTGTGCTTGATTTTTCCTGGTTTTCCCTATTTTTTCCCCCTCAAGCTGCTCTGCCTTCCTTATCTTCAGCTGCTTAAAATGACTCTAAAAAGAAGTAGGAGAGCACAATCTCAGTGATTTTGCTGTGTGGGGGGTTATTCCACATGGAATTTTATGGGAAACCCGGAATTCTGCCCAGCCTCCAAGGCAGCAAGCCACCCCTGCTCCATGTTTCAGTTCCCTCTTGCCAGAGGTACCTGGGTGCTGCAGACACTTCCATGGGATTTGTTTTGGGGCCAAGAGCTCTTGGGTGTCTCTGAGGGGTTGTCAAACGTGGTGTTCCCTCCCTGTTTCCCATCTGGCTGCCTCATCCTTTCCCACAGGGAGCAGAGGGAATGCCCCTGGATGATCCTGGGTTTTAGTGGGGCTCTAAATGAGATGGGGTGAAATCCTGAAAAGAGAACAAAGCCCAGGGCTGGGTGCACAGAGGGGTCTGAGCTCTGTGATCCAGCTCAGGGCAGGTCAGTGAGCTCAGTGCTTTAATCACAGCTAAGCTCATTAATTACAGGCCTCTAAGGCAGTTTTCTCTGCACTTTGAGGAGCAGCTCTGCCTGAGGGATAATCCTCTTGGGAAGGTTCTTGCTGGAGCTTCACCCTGCTCAGGGATGCCCTGTGGTTCCGGGGAGCCAGGGCAGGCTGGCTGCTGTTCTGCAGGGAGGAAAGGGCCTGAGCTGGGGGTGGGACAGGGCAGTGGGGACAGCAGTGGCAGTGCTGTGGGGCACAGGGCAATGACAGGGCTGTGGGGACAGCAGGGCAGTGACAGCAACTGTGGGGACAGCAGTGGCAGTGCTGTGGGGCACACAGCAGTGACAGGGCTGTGGGACACAGGGCAGTGACAGCAGCTGTGGGGACAGCAGTGGCAGTGCTGTGGGGACGGCAGGGCAGTGACAGGGCTGTGGGGACAGCAGTGACAGGGCTGTGGGGACGGCAGGGCAGTGCTGTGGGGCACAGGGCAGTGACAGGGCTGTGGGGACGGCAGGGCAGTGACAGGGCTGTGGGGCACACAGCAGTGCCAGGGCTGTGGGGCACACAGCAGTGCCAGGGCTGTAGGGACAGCAGTGCCAGGGCTGTGGGGCACAGGACAGCGCCAGGGCTGTGGGGACAGCAGTGCCAGGGCTGTGGGGCACAGGACAGTGCCAGGGCTGTGGGGACAGCAGTGACAGGGCTGTGGGGCACAGGACAGTGCCAGGGCTGTGGGGACAGCAGTGACAGGGCTGTGCTCCCTTGCAGGTGCGTGTTACTACGACCCCAACCAGTCCATGTACGTGTTTGGGGGCTGCACCCAGAGCAGCTGCAACGCCGCCTTCAACGACCTCTGGAGACTGGACCTCAACAGCAAGGAGTGGATCCGGCCCCTGGCCTCAGGTGAGCCCTGCAGCTCCCCCACACCCCTCCCTCCTCCCCAGGGCTCGGGTTCCGTGCTTCTGGGTGTGTCTGAGCCTCATCCCACCGGGTTTGGGCTGCATCCTGGAGAAATGTGGGGTTTGTGGCAGAGTCTGAGTCCTCAGCACCGCCTTGGGGGGTTTCTGGGGAGCAGCTGGTCCCTGTCGTGCAGGGTGAGGGACATTCCCTGCAGCCACCAGAGCCTGAGGTGATGAGGCTGAGAGAGTTGGGATTGTTCAGCTGGGGAACACTGAGTTGGGATTGTTCATTTGGGGAAGGCTGAGAGAGTTGGGATTGTTCATTTGGGGAAGGCTGAGAGAGTTGGGATTGTTCAGCCTGGGGAAGGCTGAGTTGGAATTGTTCAGCCTGGGGAAGGCTGATTTGGGATTGTTCATTTATTGTTCATTTGGGGAGGGCTGAGTTGGGATTGTTCATGGTGCAGTAGGCTGAGAAGGATGTGATGATTGTTCAGCCTGGAGGAGGCTGAGAAATTGGGATTGTTCAGCCTGGAGAGGAGAAGCTCCAGGGAGAGCTCAGAGCCCCTTGCAGTGCCTAAAAGGGCTCTGGGACAGCTGGAGAGGGACTGGGGACAAGGGATGGAGGGACAGGACACAGGGAATGGCTTCCCACTGCCAGAGGGCAGGGCTGGATGGGACATTGGGCAGGAATCGTTCTCTGTGAGGGTGGGCAGACCCTGGCACGGGGTGCCCAGAGCAGCTGGGGCTGCCCCTGGATCCCTGGGAGAGTCCAAGGCCAGGCAGGAGCACCCTGAGATAGTGAAGGTGTCCCTGCCCATGGCAGGGGGTGGCACTGGGTGTGTTTAAGGTCCCAGTCTGTGATTCCATGGTGAGAGTCACTGTCCCAAAGCTGAGATTTTCTTTGCTCATTCCAGTGGCTCCCACTGCAGGTATTTTGGGGGGTGGAGCAGACAAGCCTGTGCAGGTGGGAGAGCGTGGGAAAGCAGGTTCATTCCTGCTGTCCAGGCACCCTCAGCCGGGCAGGAAAACACCACAGATTATTTCCCACACTGGTTTTTGTGCTGGAAATGTCACCCACAACAGTTTGGTTTTTGTCCTTTTAATTTCTGAATTCCACTAAAATAACTTTGAGGAAAGCAGAAGAATTGGGGGATGCTCTTGGGGCAGGGGGAGAAATCAGTGTTAGAGCAGCTGTTTTGGGAGGAGGAAGGAAAAAAGGAGCTCAGCATCCACCAACATTCCTTGTTGGGCACAGAATTCCCTGTCATGTGCCCCAGGTATTGTGGGCTGCTCAGATATTGTTTAAAGTGTTTTCTTGTCTGGCACTTGAAGTCCTCCAAAATCCAGGGAATAAGGAGACAGAGGTGGAGATGGATATAGAGGGAGATGGGAAAGCTGGGGGCGTTCACCTGGAGAAGAGAAGGATCCAGGGTGACCTCAGAGCCCCTTGCAGTGCCTGAAGGGGCTCCAGGAGAGCTGGAGAGGGACTGGAGACAAGTCCCAAGTGCTGGTGTCACCTGGGAATTTCCAGCTGTGAACACCTCCCTTGGTGCTTGGACATCCACCCACACTTCCTTGGTGTTCTGGTTTTGTGTCCCACAGCCCCTGTGGGATTCCCACAGGGGAGAATTGGGGACTTGTGGATTTAAACAGGGGGAAAACAAACCCCAGTCCTCCAAAGGGGCTCCTGCCCTGCTGGGGCTGCAGAGGAGAGAATGCACACACAGCTCCTGGGCTCTGCAGAGCTCTCTCTGCCCCAGGCCATGGATATCTGCAACCCTGGGAGCTCTGCCGTGTCCCCAGTGCCCCAGGGAGCCCATCCCTGCCCTGTCCCCAGTGCCCCACAGAGCCCATCCCTGCCCTGTGCCCAGTGCCCATCCCTGCCCTGCCCTGTCCCCAGTGCCCCAGGGAGCCCATCCCTGCCCTGTCCCCAGTGCCCCACGGAGCCCATCCCTGCCCTGTCCCCAGTGCCCATCCCTGCCCTGTCCTGTCCCCAGTGCCCCAGGGAGCCCATCCCTGCCCTGTCCCCAGTGCCCCACGGAACCCATCCCTGCCCTGTGCCCAGTGCCCCATAGAGCCCATCCCTGCCCTGTCCCCAGTGCCCCATAGAGCCCATCCCTGCCCTGTCCCCAGTGCC
>JAWMQZ010000078.1:1914403-1939787 GCA_035584835.1 Tangara arthus
GAGCCCATCCCTGCCCTGGCCCCAGGGCCCCAGAGAGCCCATCCCTGCCCTGTCCCCAGTGCCCCATAGAGCCCATCCCTGCCCTGTGCCCAGTGCCCATCCCGGAGCCCATCCTGGAGCCCATCCCGGGCCCCGTGGCGGCGCTCCCGAAGAGCGACTCTGTGGGAATGTTGTGGCTCTGTGGGAATGTTGTGGCTCTGTGGGAATGCGTGGCGGGGCTGGGTCCCACGGGAAGATCCCCCGAGGAGATGTTCCTGCACGCTGTCATGGCTGAGATGGGATCAGCTGAAACTGGAGGCCGGGCCCGGGGAGCGCTCTGGTTCCTGCTTTTCCAAAGGGATGAGTCAGCCCCGGTGGGATTCCACAGCTCCCGCTCTGCTCTTCCTTCGGGTGCCCCCAGCTGGGGGTGGCACCGCCTGCCTGGGCAGGGAGAGCCTGGAGGGGGCAGAGCTTTGAAATGCTGGGATGTAAATAAGGCAGGAGAGGGCTTTTTAGAAGAAAAACAGAAAGAGTTGACATTGATTGATCACCGCTGATTCTGTGTGCAGGCTAAGTGCTGTGGAGGAGTTCCCACACCTGCCCCACAGACTCCAGAGCTCTGGGATGAGACCCTGGCTCTTCCCCAAGGCCAGGGCTTACTCAGAGAGCTTCCCTCACGCTCCACGTGTGCCCTCGTTCAGCATCTTCTCTAAGGAGCCCTGGGCAGGGAATGGGAGCACAATGTCTCGGGCACAACTTCATCCCTTCCTGAGAGGCTTTTCCAGGAGAAGACACCCTTTTGTTGTTGTTGTTGCTGTTTGTTCCTACCTGTTTTCATCCGGGTTTTCTGGCTCCCAGGCATGAGATGACATCAGAGCCGGATAATTCCCCTCCAGCCCGAGCTGCTTCATCTGGGAGTAAATATTTAGCCTTCAAAGAAATAATTGGCTTGGGTTTCTTTCGTCTCAGAGACGGAGGAGGGAGATAATTACTTCAAAAAACCCTAATTTTTGAGGTTTCAAAGTATTTTTTTACTTAGATCTGAAACAATGTCTTTGACGTGTGACGGATGGGGCTGGAGCAGCACAAGAGAGTTGGTGCCTCTGGAGAGCTTTTGGTGGGGTTGGAAGCTCTGGAAAGGAGGGTGGCAGGCAGCAGGATCTCTATTTTGGGAAGGTGCCTCCCAGCTCTTCTCCCTGGAGCTCTCCTGGCCATTCTGGAGCTGCTCCCACCCTTCCCATCCCACGCAGGATGTGCTGGTGCAGGAGCAGGAGAATTTGCAGCCCCACGTGTGGGATGCTGCAGTGCTGTCCCAGGGTAGGTGGTCCCTGGCAGGCAGGGGCCTTTTCCATGTTGAGGGGTGCTTTCCTTGCCCTCACTTGCACAGTTAGCCTGGGCAGTTGTTGGAATTTGAGCCCATCTGTGCTCAGGGCATCCTGGTGGAGGGCTGGGGGTGGTTTATGCTGGAATCTGTTTATCCAGCTGGAGGCCAGGGTGAGGCCCCACTCCTGAGAGTCCAGCTGGTGGAGCACGCTGGTTTCAGTGGTGAGAGTCCCTGATGCTCCCCAAAAATGGGCTGAACAGCCAAGAAAGAAACCAAACCCCATTTGAAACTGAGAGTTGCAGGACATTCAGTACCTGGAGGGGCTCCAAGAATGCTGGAGATGGACTTTGGACAAGGGCCTGGAATGCCAGAGGGCAGGGTCAGATGGGCTATTGGGAAGGAATTGTTCCCTGTGAGGGGGATGAGACCCTGGCATGGATTGGAAGTGTCCAAGGCCAGGCTGGACAGGACTTGGAGCACCCTGGGACAGTAGGAGGTGTCCTTGCCCATGGTGGGGCAGGGACTGGATGGGCTTTAAGGGCCCTTCCAACCCAGAGCATTCCATGATTCCATGACTTCATGCCATGGGAGCTGCAGGGGGTTGTGCTGGGGCCTTTGCTGATGCCTGGATTCATCCCTGGATCTGCTGCCCTGCTGGCAGGGAGGGTTTGTGCTGCTCCCATGCAGGTCTGTGGAACCCTCCTGGCGAGCTCCCACCCTCCCTGTGCAGGGGAAGCTGCTGGAGGCTCCCAGAGGAGCCCCAGGTGCTTTGGAACCATCTGAGCCTCCTGTGCACACATCCTGCAGGGACACCTCAGAGGCAGAATGGGGAGTGTCCCCAGGCAGGCTCCTGCTGCCCGGCTGGGCTGCTCCAGGCTGTGTCCCTGCAGGCTTTGTCCCTCCTGGGCTCCTTGGTTCCAGTTCCTCAGAGTCCTGCACTTGGCCTCTCTCGGCCAGAACCACACCAGAAAAAGCCTTTCTGAATTAGGGAGGAAAGGCCAGGAGCTCTGCTCTCACAGGGGCTCATGGCACAGAGAGGGAAAGCTTTTCCCTTTAAAACTGAGCCTGTTGTGTTTATAAAGCCAGGGATGGTGCTGGAACGACCAGGGTTTTGCAGGGAGAGGCATTGCTGTAGGACATGCACATCCTCCTCTCAGCTCTGTTTTATCATCCCCCCTGTGCTCCCACCTGGGCAGGCAGGAGGGCTGGAGGGGCCCTGTCTCTCCTGTCCCTGTGGGTTTTCCCTCTGCCAGGCCAGGATATCCCTCTCTGATCCCACAGGGGTTCAGGAGCCTGAGGCTCCGCTTTTCCTGTTGCTGGGAGGAGGCTCCTCCTGCTGCTGCTGCTGCCCTGGGCCACCCTGCCCCGGCACGGGCACCTCCCCAGGACCTCTCTCCCTCTCTCTTGCTGTTCTTGTCCCTGGGGAGATGGGAAAGCTTCTCATCTTCCTGAGGATTTGGGGATCAAACCAGGCAGAGCTCCTCCATGAGGCTTTGATCCCCTCTGCCCTCAGTGTCAGTCCATGGCTGATCCTCCCTCCTGCTCCAGCCTGGAGTTTGTGCCTAAACCTCCTGGGTGGCCTTAGCAGGACGCAGTAAAACCTCTCTGCCAGCGGCTCCTCGTGGCTCAGCTCTTCCCCCAGCCCCCTGCATGCCATGCCGGGAGTGGGAGGATCAGTTTCCCTTTGTGACTGAGGGGAAGGTGCCTTTGATGGTGTTGTGTCAACAACAGCAACAGCCCGAAGGAGGCAGGAGAGGCTCGGCAGAGACTCCTGGTGTCAGATGTGGTCCTGGTGGAGAAACCTCCCTGTCGCTCCTGCAGTAGAGAAGTTTGGCCTTGACAAAGCTGTGCAAAAACCTTGCCCCGAGCTAAAAAGCCCAGCCTTGTTTTCATCTGCCCCTTCTAGAAAACAGCAGCGAGTTTTCAAAACAATTTTCCAAACAGTCACTGGAGTTTCACGGTGCTGAATTCCTCAGTTGGGATCTCCTCAGCTCTGGGAGCTTCGTGGAGCTGAAGGAGACGCAGGGAAGGACTGAGTGGGCTTCCCAAGGAGGGGGGTGGTGGTGGATCCCACGGGATCCTACAGGATCTCACAGGATCCCGCAGGATCTCACAGGATCCTACAGGATCCCAAAGGATCCAGCCATGCACAGCCACAAACCAGAGCCACACTGGCGCTCAGGGAATGAATCCCACTGGGACAGGAGCAGGGCTGTCCAAGGGCTCAAGGGAATCTGAGGAATAATCAGAGGTGTGGGGATAGTGGGGGTGTGGATTTAAACCCTCTGTGACTGCAGAGTGTGCAGCTCATTCAGTTCAGGGTCATCAGCTGTGTCCAGTCCTGGGCCCCTCAGTTCTGGAGGGGCTGGAGCGTGTCCAGGGATGGGAACAGAGCTGGGGAAGGGGCTGGAGCACCAGGAGAGGGTGGGGGAGCTGGGAAGGGGCTCAACCTGGAGAAAAGGAGGCTCAGGGGGGCCCTTGTGGCTCTGCACAGCTCCTGACAGGAGGGGACAGCCGGGGGTTCAGGCTCTGCTCCCAGGGAACAGGGACAGGAGGAGAGGGAACGGCCTCAGGCTGGGCCAGGGAGGCTCAGGTTGGACAACAGGAGGAATTTCTGCATGGAAAGGGTGGTCAGGCCTTGGCAGGGGCTGCCCAGGGAGGTTTGGGGTGCCCATCCCTGGAGGTGGCACTCACTGGGCTGGGGACAAGGAGAGCATTTGGCACAGGTTGGACTCAATCGTCCTGGGGGCTTTTCCAACCTCAAGGATTTTGGGATTCTTTTTCCTGCAGAGCAGTAACTGAGGTACTCTGCCCTGATCCCACACTGCAGTTCTGTTCCCCTTGCAGTCACTTCCCTCCCAGGGGATCCCTGCCTTGCTTTGGGCATTAAAACTCCCCAAAATCCTGACCTGACCAGAACTCTGTCTGCAGAGTACCCTTGGTGTCCCCCTGGCCTCTGAGCTCCCCGTGTGACTGAGGGCAAAGCTCAGTTCTATGAAAGGCTCAGGATCACCTTGAGCCCCCCCAGCCATGTGTCCCTGTTGGCCTCCCAGGAGCCTGGGGCATCCAGGAGCTGATTCCTGGCAAGGAGCAACCTCTCTAATTATGGCTGAGTGTCTGAGCCTCCAAAGTGGAGCAGGTTAATGGGCTGGATGGAAATCCCTTGTGCTGTGAGCGGTCTTGGTGAGCCTGGAAGAGAGAAAAGCTTTTTCCAGCTCATCTGGGTAGTTTTCTCCTCGTTACCCTTTGAGTTTGGTGGCAGTAGGGCCCATTCTGTCTCTGCAGAGCTGAAACATGCTGTGTTATCCTCCAAAAATCCATGGCTTTCCCACTACCACCCAGAGGCTCTTGGAGCCCTCAAACTCAGAGTGACTTGGCACCTTTGGAAGCTCAGCTTTAATCCTGTGAGCCTCCTGCCTGCAGCTTCCTTATCCTGCCCCGATTTCTTCCTTTTCACGCACCCAGCTTCCTCCTGATGACACCCCTCATTTCTTCCTTATCCCACCCCTCATTTCTGCCCTTCTGGAACAGAACCAGGACTTTCCAGGCTCTGTCCCCTGCCCTTTGTGGCAGAGACTGTCCCAACACAGATTGCTTGGAATTGCTTTCTCCAGTTTAAACATGTTGATTGTTTTCCTCCTTTTTTGGACTCCCGCTTTTACAAGGAGGTGAGTGACCACTCCTGCCAAGCCTTTGACAAACAAACTCTCCAGCAGCATCCCTGGATATAGAGTTTGGACTTCATTCCTGCCCCTGCAGAGGGTGGACTGGCAGCTCCAGGGTGGGAGCAGGGCTGTTCCCAGCCCCTGGATCCATCTGATGTCCATTTGTCATTTGTTCCTCTCTTTGCCTGGCTGGTTGTGCAGAACGTCTCTAATGGAATTTGTGGTGTTCAATATGAAATATCTCAAGGGCAAGAGATGAAAAATCAACCCAAATCAAGTGAGGGTTTTGTTGGTTTTTTTTTTCTGTGTCAGCTGCTACCCATTTGGGAAGGTGCTGCTGGTTTCCAGGAGAGTAATCCATGGTTTAGGTTTACAGCACACACCTCCCCTCCCTTTGATTTGCCAGGCTCTGTCCTCCTCCAGCTCGTGCCATTGCTGGCTGTGTTTAACCTCTGCAAGATTTTTGTTGTCTGTATCCAAACCACATTCCAGTGGCATCCATCCTTGGATGGCCACCCTGCCGTGCCTGGCACGGAGCAGTCCCAGGGACCGCGGGTACAAAACCCACGAGCAAACTGAGCGAGTGGTGAGCTGTTTGCAGGGATTGATCCCACAGCTGCAAACTGAGCGAGTGGTGAGCTGTTTGCAGAGATTGATCCCACAGCTGCAAACTGAGCGAGTGGTGAGCTGTTTGCATGGATTGATCCCACAGGGGCCGTCCCTGAACCAGGCAGGAAAAGCCAAAAGATCCCTGTCTGGGATCTGCTCCCTGCAAACCAAGGCACATGCTTGGAGAGCCCGGCAGGGTCAGTGGGATGGGGAATGGGTGAGGATCACCCATCACCACCAGGGGAAAACATCCCTGTGCCTCCCGCTCCCGAATCCCACAACAGAAATGTGGGATTCTCACATTCCTCCCTGCCCCCGACCCTACCTGGCTGCATCCTGCCCCTCCCTCCAGCTGGCAGCGCCTTATCCTTATCAATGCTGTGTTCCTACGGCTTTTCCAGCGCTCCCGGTATCCACCAAGGTCACCGAGGCACGGGGAGGGGGCAGAGGCAGCTCAGCAATTCCACTGAGGTGTGCCTGGGCCTCCAGGAATGCGGTGCCCGAGGCAGCCGGGAATGGCTTTGAAGGAGCCATGGATTACCGGCCCAGAGAGGTGGGAATGTGCCCAGGGAGGTGGGGATGTGCCCAGGAGCAGGGCTGGCTCAGTCGGAGCTGGCACAGGGGTTTTACCCCAGCAACCCAAAGCAGTTCTCCTCTCCCATTCCGTGCTCTCCGTGCACTGCAGGACTTGGAAGATCAACCAGGTTTTATCCGTGGGCAAAACGTGGGGGAAAGCATTCCCTGCTGTGGGAAATGTGCTCCTCGGAGCGGGGCTGGGCTGCCCGGGTCAGCAGGGCAGGGAGGCAGCGTCCGGCTGTGGCTCTCCCTCAGGGAATGATCCCTCAGCCCGAGGATGCCCTCCTGCCCTGCCTGGACAGCTCAGCCTGACGTGGCAGAGTCCTGTGGGGAGGGAACAGAGGAAAGGCTGAGGAGGCTGCAAGAGGAGCAGCTCGAAGGGAAGTGGGTGCTGAAGTGAGGATCTGGATTCCCTCTTCTCTCAGTTCCTCTGGATTCCCTCTTCCCTCAGTTCCTCTGGATTCCTTCCCTCTTCCCTCAGTACAAATTTGGGGGTCTCACCTTGTTCTCCTGTCAAGGGCACCTTCCACTATCCCAGGGCACTTCAAGCCCTGTCCAGCCTGGCCTTGGACATTTCCAGGGTCGAGCAGGAATCCCTCCTAGTAGTAGTAGCACATACTGCTACTAGTAGTAGTAGTAGTAGTAGTAGTACCTGGTACTCCCTCCTCCACCTTGGAAAGCCAGCACTTGGAGAACAATTTGTATTTTAATGATCCCAAAGTGCAGGACTGTCATCCCTTTATCCTAGGCAGAAGTTAGGCTGCATTTTCTCAGAGTTTTTTTTTTCTATCAGGATTTTTTTTCCTTTTTCCTGACGTTTGATATCCCAGCCTTGCAGAGAATTTAATTTCTCGCTTGTCCGAATTTGGTTGGAGCCGAGGAATTTGCAAACTGTGGCTCAGACAAAGCATCTCCAATTTATTTCCTTTTCAGGAAAAAGGCTCAAAACCCCGGAGCCACGCACGGGGTTGTTGACACTGGTGGTGTCTCACATCTCATGAATGTGTTGCACCTCAGAGGGAGCCGATCCCTCCTTCCCGAGGCGTGGGAGGCACCCAGGGGTGACGGTTTCCCTGGAGACAAATTCCCTGATCGTTTCACACCCAATTATTCCGCTTTCCTGGGTCTCTGACAGGCCTTGCCTCCTGGGCAGGTACCTCCCTGTCCGTTGTGGGGTCAGCGGGATAAACCCCGCTCTCCCACGGCTGCACTGTCAGCTGGAAGGGAAAGATCCTCCCGGGAAATTCGGGCAGGCTGTGCTGACATCTATCGGCAAGAGCTCCTTCCAAGGCAGCCCAGCCTTTGCCTTGAGGACTCAGTCCACCAGGATTAGGTGTGTAATCCTCGGGATTGAGCAGGCAGCATTCCCGGGGCAGTGTAATCCTCACACAGCACCGTGAGCCTCTCAGCATCCCAGTGCTCTGTGTCTGATTTTAATCTTTCCCCAAAGCATCTGCTGTAAAACTCCCTGAGAATGGGGCAGGCACCTGGAACAACGGAGCCCTCCTTCGTGCTTGACTGCTGTCCAAAGGTGGATTTTGGTTCCTGCCATGAAATATTCAGGGAGTTTGGCGCTCAGGGCTGGAATTACTGGAATGAAGGAGAAAAGTGCTTCCCTGGCGTGGAGGGAGCAAAGTTCAGGAACCAATGGGTTGAAAACAGGAGTGAAGGGGGAGAGAGCAAGGGAGGGGAGTGCAAGGAGCTGCACTGAATTTCCTTTCCTGTGCTGGGAGTTTCAGTGGGAAGATGCTGGGGTTTCAGTGAATAACTGTTGTCCCTGCAGCAAATACTGGGAACAGCAAAGCCTTGGCTCTTCCCAGGCTTTTTGCACTTCCTCCCTCTGACTGCATCCAGAAGGGTTGTGGATTCCCTGTCCCCAAAAGTGGCCAAGGCCAGGCTGGACAGGCTTAGAGCAACCTGGTCCAGTGGAAAGTGTCCCTGCCTATGACAGGGCGTGGAATGGGACGAGCTTTAAGGTCCCTTCCATCCCAAATCATCCTGGGATTCTCTGGCTGTGCCTACAGGGTTCTCTTTAGAGGATAGTTGAGGTTTGGAGCCCCGTGGTAGCTGTAACCTCACCAAATTACACAGCAGCCATTTCCTGGAACACCAGTCATTTTGGGATTCTCCGAGGCTGGGGCACCTCCCTCGCGCTGCGGGAAACGAGCCGGGAGCGAAAAGTGCGGAGCTCAGCAGGGCTGGACACAGCCCCATGTCCCACCCCGACCTGCCCCTGCCCTGCAGGTACCCCCTCCTCGGGGCTGGGGAGCCCAGTTCCCAGCTCTTCCCTTGCCTTCTGCAGAGAACACGAGTGGAGTGGAGCGCTCCTTTGTGGGAGCGCTGAGCTCTTCAGTTGCACAGGGGCCGATCTGGGGAGGTGTCAGGCTGTGAAATCACCAGAGAAGTCTGCGGGGCAGCGTCGCTTCAGGGGGAACAAAACCACCAGCGTGGAAGCAGGGCGAGGTGGATGCTGGGGATTCCACCCACGGAGAGAAGGAGCAGAGGCTGTTGCAAGAGCAGCTCCCCGTGCAGGGCCAAATCCACCTTTCCCGAAGGACGGCTGTCTTTCCCAAATCCACCTTTCCCAAAGGACGGCTGTCTTTCCCAAATCCACCTTTCCCAAATCCACCTTTCCCAAAGGACGGCTGCCTTTCCCAAATCCGCCTTTCCCAAATCCACCTTTCCCAAAGGACGGCTGCCTTTCCCAAATCCGCCTTTCCCAAAGGACGACTGCCTTTCCCAAATCCACCTTTCCCAAAGGATGGTTGCAGAGTGTGACCTCACCCCTCGGAGCTCCCGGCACCTCGGGCCACTGCTGCCGGGGAGAGGGGCAGGGTGTATCCCTGTAAAGCCTCTCCTGCAGTGCAGCTGCAGGAATTGCTGCAGGAATTGCGGCGATCCCATCCGGGGCTGTTGGGAGATAAGAGGCCGAGCCCGCGGCGTTCTGGCGCGGTTATCTCGGCATTGTTTGCTCAATGCTGCATGAGGACATTTTTGCCAGGCATTAGCACAGAGTGACTCAGTAAATCCAGTTGCACGGGGTTCAGAGGGCACTGCCTCTCCTTCTTCATGGCTTTATCGGAGCGGCAGCACCTCAGAACGCCAGGGTTAAAAAAATACCCACGGGCACCTTGCAACAGCGTGGAGGTGACTGATCCTCCCCGGGGCCTCTGCCTGCACCTCCCAGGGATTGCAAGAAACCAAACTTGGCTTCCATGCTGGGGTTTGACTGGGCTTGTACCACAGTCTCGAGTCTCTGCAGGGTGGAAATCCCACACTGGGAATTCTGTCTCTATGTCAACATCAGGGGGTCGCTGACCTGCCCCCCAAAAATTGCAGATAAACTCAGGATATTCCCCCGGTTCCTTCCCAAGAGGTTATTTGTGTCTGCAGAGGTTTTGTCTCTTTGCTGAGGAGGCAAATCAGCAGAGATTTGTTTGGTTTTTCCTGTAGACTCCTGCAGGGCTGAATTCCTGTCTGCTTCCCAGCATGGAATTTGGGGTTTTTCTGGAAGGGAACACTAAATTGCCTGTGGTTTTGGTAAGAGAAGATGATACTTCTGTGGCTTTTAGGGGCTCTAAGGTTTAGGCAGGCCTGGTCAGAACTAGTCTAGAACATGTTCCTAATCCCACTGCTCTGTTTTAGACATTTTAGGATTAAAAACAGGTGAATGTCAAATGCTGGATCAGAGGCAGCTGAGCAGAGTGCTCAGTGCTGGGTTTGACTTTGGGAATGAGTGGGTGTGCAACACGGATGTCTGCTCTTCCCATGGGAGTGCTCCTTTGGCATCTCCCAAATCCAGTGCTAGTGCTGGGATTGCTGGGATGCTCATTGTCTTCTGGCCTCTGGACTGCTGCTCACCAGCTCTTCCTCTTCCCTTTGGGAAACCTGGCAGGGAATCTGCTGACTGCTGTGGAAAAATCCCAGCTGGCCTGGGAAGTGGAGGGATTTTTTGTTTTTTCCTTCTCTGGTTTGGATTCCGGTTGAAGGGGAAAGATTTGGGGATTTCATGCTGTCACACAAGTCTGGGATGGAACTCTGTGGGATGGGATGTAGTCAGGGCCATCCCTCGGCTGGGGTGGATGAGGGTTCCAGGCTGGAATCTGGGATTTGAAAATCCAGGTCCAGCTTAAAAGCCAGACTGAAAACCAGCCCCTGGATGTGGCTCTGCTGCTACCTGAGCATGGAAACACAAAACTCTTGGTGGGCAGGGCTGGATACAGTTTGGGATAACTCAGAGTGCAAAACAAGCACCATCCTGCCTTGGGAAGAAGTGTCCAAGGCCAGGCTGGACAGGGCTGGGAGCATTCTGGAATATGGAAGGTGTCCCTGCCCATAGCAGTGGGTGGAATGGGATGAGATTTAAGGTCCCTTCCAACCCAAACCATTCCAGGATTCCTGTGAAAGGACAGCACCAAGCCCTTCCCAGGGATGGTTCCCTGTACCTCTGGAGTGGAAATTGCAGGTTACTTTTGAACCTGGGAGCTTGAATTCCTTTGCACCTTGAAATCCATGGGGTGCTGGAGCAGCTCCCTTTAATTTCTCAGCTTTGAGATTGGACACATGGCTTTGGTTACCCAGGTGTTCTGTGGAAACCCGATCAGCCATGATGGTGGGAGGCTCCCTGCAGGATCCACCAGATCCAGCAAAAACAGCTCCTGGCTGCAGCTCCCATCCCATCCCTCTCCAGAATTAAAGCTCCTCAGTACCAATCCCCTTGACACAACTCTTTCCATGTGTTCCCTCCCCCCTGGATCAGTGCAGATCTGCTCCAGCCCTTCCTGTGGAATATTCCCCAAACCCCATCCATGGACCTGAGCCTATCCTTCCACCTGGGCAATCCCAGCAGATAACCACGGGGTGACCATTGCTGTTCCCCACTCCAGCTGGTTTTTGGAGTCTCTCAGGGCTGCCCCTTCCAGAGGTAAAAGGCTGGTCTGGCACTCTGCGTCCCACGTGCCCTTCAAGCCAGGCTTTTCCTTTGTTCCCGTTAATCTACGCGTGTGCGGCTCCGGTGGCTTTAGAGGGCTGGATAGCTGGGCTTGAAAAACTGCTTATAAGGACAGATCCAACACAGATAAAACACCCAGAGCTCGTGTCGGGAGCAATCAGAGGCTGGCATTTCTTTTCCAAACATCTCTGGAAGCCAGAGATCTTTGGTTGGTTGGTTTTTGGCTTTGTGAGCCAGGAAAATCCATCAGCTGGGAAAAAAATAGCTCGGCCCAGCTTTTAGTTCCTCATCCCAGCCGAAAGAACAGCGTCAGCTGTGCAGGGATGGAGCCTGCTGTGCTTAGGAGTGAACTGTGCTACACCCTCAGCCTGCTCCAACCTTTATCCCCAGCAAGGATAATCTGGATGTTAGGGTGGATGGTGTTGTGGAAGGATAACCTGGATTTTGGGCTGGGCGGTGTTGTGGAGAGATAACCTGGATGGTGTTGGGGATAACCTGGATGGTGTTGTGGAGAGATAACCTGGATGGTGTTGTGGAGGGATAGCCTTGGTGATATTATGGAGGAATAACCTGGATGTTGGGCTGGGTGGTGTTATGGAGGGATAACCTGGATTTTGGGCTGGGTGGTGTTATGGAGGGATAGCCTGGATGGTGTTGTGGAGGGATAGCCTGGATGGTGTTGTGGAGGGATAACCTGGGCAGTGTTATGGAGGGATAACCTGGATGATGTTGTGGAGGGATAACCTGGGCAGTGTTATGGAGGGATAACCTGGATGATGTTATGGAGGGATAACCTGAATGATGTTATGGAGGGATAACATGGATGGTGTTATGGAGGGATAACCTGGGCAGTGTTATGGAGGGATAACGTGAATGTTGGGCTGGGTGGTGTTCCTGGGGTGGGGAGCTCAGCATCGCAGCAGTTCCCCACTGGGACCAGTGGGACCCAGTGCAGTTCATTAACAAAGTTCTGATGGCTCCTCAGCCTGATCCATGTGCTATTCCAGAGAGGATCCCCTGTGTTCCTGGGAGTCTTTGAAGGGCCGCTCCCACCTCCCACATCCTCCAGAGGGCTGGACTTTGAGCAGGTCCTCGGTCCCTTTGATGTCCCTCTGTGCCGGGCTCCTCCGCATGCCTGAGTCCTGAGCTCACCGAGCGGCCGCTGCCTTCCCCTTCCAGCAGCTCCCTCGGGATGTTCCTGCCCTTCCTGAGGACCCAGCACCCAGCAGCTCTCCCCTGCTTTAGGGATAAACAGCATTAATTTTCCAGATTTCCACACATTCCTGCTCCAGCACAAGATCCTGGAGATGCTTGTGGTGCATCTCATTTGTGGAGAGCACCCACAAATATCCCAGTTTTGCTGTTGGAAGAGGCTTTGAGAAGCCAGCACTTCTTTGACTTGTAAAATGCAGAGTTTTCCTGCATTGCAGAATGAAACTCAGCTCATTTACATCCGTACAATGTCCAATAACAGGCAAAGCTTCCTGAAAAACCGGGGCTGGCCTCTGCCCTGGGCTGTTTGCACAGCACTGACTCACTTGGAAATTGTCTCCTCGGCTGAGGCTGGGGTTGACCTTCAGGTTACAGCAGTGGGAGGGTGACTTTCCTCACTGCTCCATCCCAGACCTTTCTGAGCAAGGTGCCACTGCTTTTCCATCCTGGAATGACTCTAGCTGCCCCTTTTGGTTTAAAAATAACCCAATTTAACCCCAGCACCTTGTGGCATCCCTGGCGATATCACCCAGCTGGGATTCACAAGCTCTGGTACAAATGTTTTATTGTGGTGCCAGGCTTAGGAGAAAAACTTTCTGCACTGCCAGGGAATTATTTAGGCTGGAAAGCTGCTGGTGTGGGTTAATGAATTGCACACATGGAATGAGCCAGGAAAACTGGAATTCAGGAACAAGGAGTAAAAATGTGACCCTCACTGGCATCTCGTCCTCACGGAGACCTTGGTACTGCTCTGGCCACACATTACCTTGCATTAAATGCTTCTGCAGAGCTTTATTCCCATTTTTCCCTCATCTCCATGAGGCTGAGGGCAGCAGAACTCTCTGTCCCTGGGGAAGGGCTCAGGGACACCATGGCCATCTCTGCATCAGGCCAGGGGCTGCTTTCTGCTGGGCGCTTCCCTCCCAGCACCTGGAACCCATCGCGATGGAATTGCTTCCCTCAGCTGCAACATCCTAAAATAGCTGCTCTGGTTTCTTTCAAAAATAGTCTGTTCTGGGTGTCATTCCCTGCTAAAATTGTGTCTCTGAGTCCTGCTGGGGCTGGGGAGGGGACAGGGGCCAGGTGGGAGCATCGGCTGGTTCAGAGAGGTGACCACATGTGAGCCGTGCCCTTGAGCTGCCCCGCTCGTGGGCTCGGAGCTGTGGGGCTGGGGATGCCAGGATGAACTGCCAGGGGTGGCTGTGGAGCTGGAGCAGTGTGCAGGGCTGGGGATGAACTGCCAGGGGTGGCTGTGGAGCTGGAGCAGTGTGCTGGGCTGGGGATGAACTGCCAGGGGTGGCTGTGGAGGTGGAGCAATGTGCTGGGCTGGGGATGCCAGGATGAACTGCAAGGAGTGGCTGTGGAGCCGGAGCAATGTTCCAGGTGCTGGTGACCGCTGTGGGAAGGAGGATGCTTGCAGTCAGGCACAGTGCAGAGGCTTTAGCTGTTCCTGGGAAGCAGCTCAGCCCCTCACACATCAGCAGGATGCTGACACAGACACAGCACCTCTGGCTCCAGGGCCGGGCAGGGATTACTGGGCTTTTGCAGTGTCTGATTTCCCAACATAAATTCAAAGGAATCGAATCCTTTGATAGTTGCTCTTGCCAACAGGTTTCTTGCACTGAGGTTGCTCCTGCTCTGAGCAGGTTAAGAACCATAAAATCCCAGAGTGGTTTGGGTTGGGAGGAGCTCAAAGCTCATCCCATTCCACCCTCCTTCAATGGACAGGGACATCTTCCACAGGAATCACAGAATCCCAGGATGGTTTGGGTTAGAAGGGACCTTAAAGCTCATCCCATTCCACCCCCTGCCGTGGGCAGGGACACCTTCCACTGGACCAGGTTGCTTCAACTCCCATCCAGCCTGGCCTTGGACACTTCCAGGGATGGAGCAGCCACAGCTTCTCAGGGATTTGGTGGCCAGCAGTAGGTTGAGAGGTGAGCTCAGGAAAGCCCTCGGGATCCGTGGAACCATCCGAGCACAGCAAATCCCAACAGCACCGAGCCCAAGAGGTCACCTTGTCCTTGTGCAGGTCCTGCTCAGGAGGCCCTTGGTCCCTGCAGAGCCCTTTGAACTCAAATAGGCCGCACAAAAAGGTTTTCCACGATTTTTAGAGCAGCACTGCATCCTGCAGACTCGAGGAATGACTTTATTCACAGTTCAGGGCTTCCTCTCAAACCCGGGGTTCAGTGAGTGCTGCCACTTGTGAGCACCCCACACATCTGCACGAGCCACTCTGTGTGTCTTGGAATTGTCTCCCTTCTCCCTCCCTCCTCGGGGAGAGACTTAGGAGGTATTTGGAGGTAATTATTGCTTTTATTCGGCGCTAAAGCAATAATTTGGAGGGATCGCTGGAAAACCGGCAATTTCCTGCCAGTGAGTGACAGATGTTTTGCTGTGTTTGAGATGTGCTTTCAGGCTCCTACTAATTACCATGACACAAATTGGCAGGAGTTTTCTTCCCAGGCTCCCAGCTCTAATTTTGCCTTTTTTTCTTTTTTTTCTTTTCTGTTATTTTCATTTTTTCAGAAAGGTGGAGTCTCCACATTGTGGCACTGAAGAAATGATGCAGAGTTGGGGGCTTGTGTTCAAACATGGTTTTCCTAACTTCTCCTCCCTCCCTGCCAGGTTCCTACCCCTCTCCCAAGGCTGGGGCCACGCTGGTGGTCTACAAGGATTTGCTGGTGCTTTTTGGGGGGTGGACCAGGCCGAGCCCTTACCCCCTGCACCAGCCTGAGAGGTTCTTCGATGAGATCCACACGTACTCCCCCTCCAAAAACTGGTAAGAGCAGGCTTTGATCCTGGAGAAATGGCTCTGGAATGCAGCTGGAGGAATGCCTGGGAAGCTGTGCGTGGTCCTGGTTTCCCAGGTGTGTCTCTAATGCTCTTTCTGAAACAAAAAAAGCCACACAAGCACAGCAGAGCTGAGGACAGGGTGCTGCCAAGCAGCTCGTGGGTGCTGTTGCTTCCATATGGTTCTGGACTTGTACCTAAATATTCCAGGCTTCCTGAGCATCCCCATCCAGGAGGGAAACCTGGGTGTTTTAAGTGCCTTATCACTTTGGCTGGGAGCACTGAGGTGTTTCTGAGATAAGCCTGAAGTGCTGGAGGTCTTGTTTTCAGTGATGATCCAAAACTCAGCTCCCTCAGGGAGATGTGATAAATCAGATTTCTCCATCATTTCAACCTCTGCCTTTACAGCTCCGGGACTGGAGCATCCAGCAGTGTCCATGGAGCTGGCAGGAATTTTCCTTTTCCCTTTAAATACTGTTTGGCTGATTTTAGACCCAGCTTTCTCACTGATGGTGTGTGTGAGAAGGAAAATGCCGTATCAAAGAGAAGGTTCCTGCTCCTCTTGCACTGAGAACTTTTCATCCTCCAAAGTATCAATTATCCAGAGCACTTTGGGCAGTGTCATTACAACTCTGTAATTAAGATTTCCAATTCTCTTGGAAAGAATTTGAGGCAAACTTAATTGGAAGGGGAGATGTTCCCAAGTTGGCCATGAGACTTGGTCATGCCTTAAAAATGTTTAGCACATTGGGATTTCTAATTAGTTTAGTTGCTATTTGGATATTTGGAGGTTTTCCCTGTGGTTTTCCTCCATTACATGTTCTTGAGGACTTTGCAGGCCTTTGGGATTTTTTGTTTGGCCTTTCATCCAACGTTTTCCTTCACTGGGGCATGTGTTCCTGCCTCTCTTCCCAGGTGGAACTGCATCATGACCACCCACGGCCCCCCTCCCATGGCAGGACACTCCTCCTGTGTCATTGAAGACAAAATGATCGTTTTTGGGGGCTCCCTTGGATCCCGACAGATGTAAGTTTGGGGTCAGGGTGGCTGATGAGCACCCCTGTGAGCCACGGGGGTTTGGAATGGTCTTGGGGTCGCCCATGAGGAATTTTCTGCAGGATTTTGGGGTCTGCCTGCTGCCTTAGCACACCTTTCACCTCTCACAGCAAATCGCAAGGCTCCAGCCTGCAAAAATCCCAATTCTGCCATAAAACCCAGCCCTGAACCCGAGTTCCACATCCCTGGTTGTATCCTCAGCCCGTGTTGTCTCATCCTTGCAGGAGCAACGACGTCTGGGTGCTGGATCTGGAGCAGTGGGCTTGGTCCAAGCCCAGCATCTCGGGGCCCAGCCCTCACCCACGTGGGGGCCAGTCCCAGGTGAGCTGAGCCAGAGGGAAGCCGGGCACAGCCTCGCTCCACAGCTTCATTCATTCCCTCCCAGGTTATCTGTGGAGCCCTTGCCTGCCAGGCCCTCTCCCCCAGTGACTCAGAGCTGTAATGAACACATTTTTACCCCACTCATGCCCTGTGGCACCTCAGATCAGTGAGAGGCAGCACAGCCTGGTTTGGCTCCGGGTCCTCGTGACTGCTTCTCTCTCCCGATCCTGGGATTGACTTGGGATTGCTCCCGCTCCAAGCGCAGCTCCAGCAGCACCTGCTGGGGCAGGGAGCTCGTGGCTGTCACCTGGCCTGAGGCAGCTGTCCTCATCTGGGATGGTCAGTGATCCCCAGAGTGTGGCTGGTCCCAGCAGGGCTCGGATGGCTCGTGCTGGAACGTTCCTTCCATGCCCTGGGAATGGAGCCCACAGGGATCCCTCACCCCCAGCAGCACTGATCAGACACTGCTGCCAGCACCTCCCCTCCCAAACAATCCTTCCACCTTCCCCTCCTTTGCAGAGGGGTGTCGGGGCCCTGGAGCTTTGGCAAGGGCGATTGCTCTCCTCGGAGAGAGGAACTGGTTTGGGACAAGGGGTGGGATGAGCCCTGCATCCCGCTCTGTCCCAGGCAAAACCAGCTCCATCCCAGCTCCACTCCTCATCCCCGGCACACAGACCCCAGCAACACCCCTGCAGTGAGAACCTGCCTCTGTCTGCCCTTGCAAGCCTGGCCAAAAATCCTTCCTGGGCTGAAACTCTCTTTTGTCCCCTCCAGATCGTGATAGACAACGAGACCATTCTAATCCTGGGAGGCTGTGGGGGTCCCAATGCAGTGAGTATCTGGGGGAGCAGGGACATCACCATCCCCCTGGCACCTGGGGGCTGGATTTGGGATGGGGGGACTCTGCACGTTGGTGGCATTTTATTCCTCAAGTCTGGGCACCCACCTGGTAGATTTTCCAGAGAAGCTGTTTAGCTGTTGCTGGAGCTGCTTTAATTAATAAAAATCGCCCCAGGCGCTCTCTGAGCAGCTCCCTGGGTTCACTGAGGCTCGTCAGGATGAGCCCTGACTTTGTACTGGGATAGCAGATGGCAATGAAGGGATTTATCCATGGCCATAGTGGGATGTAGTCACTCATGGGTGATTAGCTCCTGCTCTGGGTCAGCATCCTCTGTCTGCAGCAGCAATGCACTGCTCCCACCATGGTCCTGATGGGCTGAGCCCAGCAATAAACTGGGCTAAAACTCAGCCTGGGATCCTAAAACTCAGCCTGGGATCCTGAAACTCAGCCTGGGCTCCTAAAACTCAGCCTGAGCTCCTGAATCTCATCCTGGGCTCCTGAATGCCAGCCCAGACTCCTGAATGTGTAACCCTTCCCTCCCCAGCTGTTCAAAGACGCCTGGTTGCTGCACATGCAGGCCAACCCCTGGACGTGGCAGCCGCTCAAGGTGGAGAATGAGGACCACGGAGCCCCAGAGCTGTGGTGCCATCCTGCCTGCAGGGTACGGACACGGGAGGTCCCTGCTCCCTCACACACACCCCTCCCTCTTTATTCCCTGCCCAAAATGCTCCATAACTGCTTCTCCCCAGCACCCAGGCTCCTCCTGATGTCTGTTCCCTGCTCTCCCACAGGTGGGACAGTGCGTCGTGGTCTTCAGCCAAGCTCCCAGCGGGAGAGCCCCGCTGAGCCCCAGCCTCAACTCCCGCCCATCTCCCATCAGCGCCACGCCGCCCGCCCTGGTGCCCGAGACGCGGGAATTCCGCTCCCAGTCTCCGGTCAGGAACACGGACGAGGCTCCCTGCGTCAACGGCCGCTGGGGCACCCTGCGGCCCCGCAGGCAGACGCCGTCGGGCTCGCGGGAGGGCAGCCTGTCCCCGGCCAGAGGGGACAGTTCCCCGGTGCTCAACGGCGGCACCGTGTCACCCGGAGCGGCGCCGCCCGGCGGGGCCTCCCTGGACAGCCCCGTGCAGGCCCTGTCCCCCAGCACCCCCTCGGCCGCCGAGGGATTCGACCTCAAGGTGGGGCCGGCCCTGGCGCCACGCCGGGGCTCGCTGCCGGAGCAGAGGGATCTGCGCCTGGCCTCCGTGGAGCTGGGCTGGGAGCAGAAGCCCACGTCCCTCCTGTGCCAGCTGGACGGCGCGGAGGGCAGGACAGCGGGCACGCGGAACCCCCCGGAGCACACCAACGGCATCCACACCCCGCCCCACGCCGCCCTGCCCGGGGCCGTGTCCCCTGGCGCGCTCCGCCGCAGCCTCGAGGCCGTCAAAGCTCTCTCCTCCAAAGCCGCCTCGGCCTCGGCCGCGCTGAGCCCTCCCCTGGCCTCGTCCCCGGGGTCCCCGGGCGCCGAGCCGGGCTCCGTGCGGCCGAGCGCCACCCAGGGCGAGGGGCACTCGCTGCCCCCCATCGCCCGGCGCCTCGGGCACCACCCGCCGCAGTCGCTGAACGTGGGCAAGCCGCTGTACCAGAGCATGAACTGCAAACCCATGCAGATGTACGTGCTGGACATTAAGGACACCAAGGAGCAGGGACGAGTCAAGTGGAAAGTGTTCAACAGCAGCTCGGTGGTGGGGCCACCTGAGACCAGTTTACACACAGTGGTGCAAGGCCGAGGGGAGCTGATCATATTTGGTGGCCTGATGGACAAGAAACAAAACGTCAAATATTACCCCAAAACAAATGCCTTGTACTTTGTGCGAGCAAAGAGATAATGCGGCCCCCGCCCGCCGCCCGTCCTTCCATCCTTGCCGCTCTTCCTCCTCCTTCCCCAGCCCCTTCCCAACACGCAGGCGTTCAAACTGTGAATTAGGGAGCAGGAAACCAATAAAAGTCCAAGCAAACCCTCCAGCACTGCCCCGGCAGTTC
This sequence comes from Tangara arthus, assembly GCA_035584835.1. Classification (NCBI taxonomy): domain Eukaryota; kingdom Metazoa; phylum Chordata; class Aves; order Passeriformes; family Thraupidae; genus Tangara; species Tangara arthus. The sequence goes on from JAWMQZ010000078.1 coordinate 1,933,753, forward strand.
CCAGTAAGACCCCAGTCGTGTTTACAGGTGGGGAAGGATCCGAGGATTTGGGGTGAGCAGCCAGGGAATTCCTCTGCTGCAGCCAGGATCCTCCTGGGTTTATTCTCTAAGTGTTTGTGAGTCTCGGTCTCTCCGAAATTCCTCGTGGGTTGTGAGTAGAAGTGGTTTTATAGGAATAACCTAAATTGCAGCAGGCAGGAGGGTGTTAGCTTGATTCATTCCATGCTCAACTCTGTCAGGAAAACAGCAATATCCCTCTGGGAACCTCCCAGCGCTGCCAACCTTTGCTCGACACAAACACGATGCCTTTTTATTTTGCCTCTCACCTGCCGCTCTCATCTCTGTCCTCCAGTCAGGACCAAAAGAAGGAGGAAAGGACATTTTTTTTGTGTCAAAATGCCAAAAATCTTGATTGTTAGCATCCCTCCTCTCCCTGCCCTGCTGGATCAGGCTTCAGGATCAGCCCTGATCCCCTCTGACCAGCAGAAATACTCTGAAAATCCCATTATTCCCCCAAAACAGAGATATTTGGCTGCCAATTCCCTTCTAGACTTTAAGGTTTCATTTCATTGAATGGCCCAAACCCCTTGGAGCCCGGGAGCAGGATGGGTTTTCCAGGGAAAAGGACAGATACTGGTAAATGTGAGGGCAGCCTCGATGCAGTAACTTCACCTCATCTTTGCACGTGCCTCCTTCCACAAAGATTAAATCCAAATCCGAAGGGATTGAACCTGTGCGTCCTTCTGGGACAACCCCTCCTTCCCTGTCCCCTCCAAGGGGGGGAAACGGGGCGGATTCTGCCAGGTTTTGGTCAACAACCTCCAGCACCCTAAAACCAGGGAGCCCTCCCCAAGCCGGCAGCGCCATGACGTGGTCCCTTCTTCCTGAAATTTTTCTTCTCCATCCCCACTGAGCTTTCTGCCGGTCGGAGCCTTAAATCCCATCCCAGCCGCGTGGGGACGGGGAGGGATTTCCTTCACCCGCGGTGTTTCCACCTCTGTAAATAAACCCCTCGTCGAATCCCACCTCTCCCATTCATCCCAGAACAATTTGATTTGTGCTAAGGGAAAGCAAAATTCAATTTTCCTCCCTCTCAAAAAATCCCCAGACCTCAGGAGCACCTCGAGTGAGCTGTGGAATTTTGGAATTTTCCTTCTCCACGCGTGGCCGCGGGGAAGGCGGTCGAGGCTTCGCCATCGATCCCCACGTCCCCTTTGCATGTTTTTTGTCATCCACCCCCAAAAAAAGAGTCAAAACCAGGGATGGATGGCACCTTGATGTCCTTCTCCCTGCGGAGCATCCCTCCAGGGGTACTCTCCCAGTTTCCATCCTGCCCCGCTCCCGGGGTTCCCCTCCCGGGGTTCCCCACCGGGAGATGCATGTTCTGTGCCCTTCAGAGAGATTCACCCCAAATTTGGGTCCCTGTCCCCAAATCCCACGGGAGCTGCTGGTGCTGTGAGCGAGGTGTCCCCCCCACCCACCGCGACTCAGGTGTCCCCCCTGTCACTCCCGGGCCGAGAGCAGCAATGGGAAGCGATTCCGGTGATATTTAAAATCTTGTGTACATTTTGGGGGGGGTTCATGGGGGTCCCTCCCCCCCTTCCCGATGAATTTTTAGTGGTTTAACAAATAAAAAGGAAAAGAAACGGATGGTTGGTGCTTTTGGGGAGGGGAGGGGCGGGAGTGACTTGGAGGGGAAGTTCTTGCTGTGCTGCCATAAGTTTGGGGGTGAAAGGGGGGATTTGTGGTCTTAGTGTAAGAGAAGGGAAATATTTGTACAGGGGATGTTGGAGCAGTGGAGGGAGGCAAGGGGGGACACAGAGAATTTGGGACACTGAAGTTCCTTGGAGCCAGAAATTGGGGATGGGGACCCCAAAGCCTGTTGGGGTTGGAAACTGGGGATCCCAGAGCCTGTGGGAGCCGGGAATTCAGGGATCCCAAACCCTGTTTGGGATGGAAGTTTAGGATGGGACCCCAAAACCTGCCAGGGATGGGAACTGGGGAACCCATGTCCTGCCTGTGCTGGAAATTGTGGATCCCAGGTCCTGCCAGGGTTGGGAATTAGGGACAGGGACCCAAAGGCTGTCAGCACTGGGAATGGGGGACACCAAACCCTGTTAGGGATGGGAACTGGGAATGGGGATCCCAAAGACTGCTGGAGATGGTAACTGGGGATGCCACAGCCTCCCAGTGCCGGGAATTGGGAACCCCAAAACCGGTTGGGGCTGGAAATTTGGGATAGGGACCCCAAATCCTGCCAGTGCTGGGAACTGGGGATCCCACAGCCTGTTGGAGAGGGGAAATGGGGTTGGGGATCCTAGAGCCTGCTGGGGCTGGAAATTGGGACCCCAAGTCCTGCCAGTGTGGGAGATGCTGGAGCCCAAAGCGTCCAGTGTCGGTGATTAGAGATGAGGGAGGGCTCCAAAGCCTGGAAACCCTGGCAGTTGGGAACCCCAGATCCTGACAGTGCTGGGAACTGGGGATGGGGACCCCCAAATCACTGCAGTGTCAGTAACTTGGGATGGGGACCCCCCCAAATCATTCCGGTGTCAGTAACTTGGGATGGGGACCCCCCCAAAATCCGCAGGGCCGGGGTCACTCCACGTGTCCCCCCAACTCACTGCGCACGCGCAGCTGTGGCTGGGCGTGGTCTCCATATCGCCCCGCCTATTTTCGTGACGTCACGCCGAGGCGGAAGCTGCCTCAGGTGAGTGGCGGGGCCGCGTCTTAAAGGGCCCGCGCGGGAAAATTGGTGTGGGGGACGAGGCAGGGGTGGGGATTTGGGGGGCAGCGGGTCCGGGGAGGGGACAGGGGCTGGGTCCCACCCCTCGTAAATGCTGTGGGGGCACAAGCTCGGCTGGGGGCAGCACAGACCCCGCGGGGGGGGCAGGAACCCCTCGGGCGAGTGCAGGGACCCCGTGTGGGGCTGTGAGGGACACCCTGGGGGGATGGAGGGACACGGAGGGGGACAGGGACCCTGTGTGGGGTGTGAGGGAGACCCTGGGGGGATAGAGAGACACTGAGGGGGGCGGGGACCCTGTGTGGGCCAGTAAGGGACACCCTGGGGGCATGGAGGGACACTGAGGGGGGCAGGGACCCCAAAGTGGGGCACAGGAACTAGAGAGGGACAGGGAACCCATGGGAAGGCGGTGGGTCCCTGTAGGAGGTGCAGGGACCCCAGAGAGGGGTCAGGGACCCCATGGGAGGGTGCAGGGACTCCATAGGGAGGGCACAGACCCCATGGAAGGGTGGCAGGCACCTCACAGAGGGGTGTCAGGGACCCCATGAGTGGTTTTGGGGACCCCATGGGAGGATGCTGGGACATGGGGGGTGTTTTAGGGACCCGATGGAGGATTTAGGGGCCCTGGGGAGGGTACCTGGACCCTGGGGTGGGGTCAGAAGGAGCCCCCAAAGCTGCGGATGCAGTGACCCCATGGGGGAAGGGGGGCTCTTCGCCGTCCCCCAGGTTTGGGGGCCCATGGCAGAGCAGGACCGGGCGCTGGAGCCGGGCTGGCTCCTGTCCCCCGCCGGCCGCCCCTACCTGGACTCCATCCTGCACAAGAACCAGCGGAGAGTGTTCGGTGCGTGCCCCCCCTGCGCCCCCCAGCCGGGCTCTCAGCCCCCCCAGACTGACCCCGAGCCCCTCCCCAGGTCTGCTGGAGCGCCCGGCGCTGCCGCCCGCGCTGGCTGTGCCCACGGTCACCTACAAACTCTTCCTGGCGGGCAGGAGCGGCGTCGGCAAGACAGCGCTGGTGGCCTGGCTGGGGGGGACCCCCGCGCCCCCCGCCCACCACGAGACCCTGGGTACGGCTGGGGGGGATCCGGGAGTGACAGTCCCGCTGTCCCCGCAGGCATCGAGGCCACCACGGGACCCTGGGTACGGCTAGGGGGGATCCGGGGTGACAGTCCCGCTGTCCCCGCAGGGATCGAGGCCACCACGAGACCCTGGGTATGGCTGGGGGGGACCCGGGGTGACAGTCCCGCTGTCCCCACAGGGATCGAGGCCACCACGGGACCCTGGGTACGGCTGGGGGGGATCCGGGGGTGACAGTCCCGCTGTCCCCGCAGGCATCGAGGCCACCACGGGACCCTGGGTACGGCTAGGGGGGATCCGGGGGTGACAGTCCTGCTGTCCCCGCAGGCATCGAGGCCACCACGCTGTTCTGGCCGGCCAAGCCCCGCGGCAGCGGCCGCCCCGTCCTGTTCCAGCTGCACCTCTGGGACTGCGGGGACGGAGCGCTCAGGAAGTTCGAGCACCTGCTGCCCGTGAGCGGGGGACGCGTTTTGGGCTGGGGGACGCCTTTTGGGGCGGGGGACACTGCCTGGACGCCGCGGTGAGCGGTGTCCCCGTGCCCAGGCCTGTAAGGAGGAGGCGGACGCCGCCCTGTTCCTGTTCTCCTTCACGGACCGCGCGTCCTTCGAGGAGCTGCCGGCGCTCATGGGCCGCGTGCTGGGCCCCGGGGACCGCCACCTCGTCAGGGTGGTCGTGGGCACCAAGTATCCTTTTTGGGGGGTCCCCAAAAGTCACCCCGTGGCGGGGGGATTGCACCCCCGGGGCTCTCAGCGCTTGGCATGGCAGGGGCTGAGAACAGCACACGGATGGATTCCCGACTCCTGCTGATTTTCACGGGATTTTGGGGTTTTTTAGGTGTTCCTTGACCCCCCTGCCCCAAAATGGGTTCGCACCCCCAGATTTCTCAGCACTTGTTATCTCAGCAGGCTGAGAATGTGCACAAATGGTTACACCAATGGATTCATGGCTCCTGCTTATTTTTAGGGGGTTTTGCCGCCCTAAAGGAGATTTTCGGGGTGTTGGTGTCTCCCTTGACCTTATATCCCCCCCCACAGTGAGGTTTGCACCCCCAGATTTCAAACCACTCAATACCTCGTTAGGCTGAGAACGTGCAACTCTCATTACACCAATGGGTCCTCAACTCTCGTAGATATTTTAGGGGGTTTGAGGGGGTTTCTTTGGGTCACAACTCCCATGTATTTTCTGGAGGTTTTGGGGGCATTTTCTGGGTCTCCCTTGACCCTGTGTCTCCCCCCAGTCAGGTTTGCACCCCCAGATTTCTCAGCACTTGTTATCTCAGCAGGCCAAGAATGTGCAACACTTCATTGCGCCAATGGATTCACAATCCCCATTTCTCTTTGGGTGGTTTTGGGGGGGATTTTTCAGGGTGTTGGTGTCTCCTTGACCCTGTGCCCCCCTCACAGTCAGGTTTGCACCCCCAGATTCCAAACCACTCAGTCCCTGGGCAGGCAGAGAACACTCCCACCTGGTTACACCCACGGCTTCACAACTCCCCATGAATCTCGGGTTCTTCTGGGGGGATTTTCCGGGGTGTTGCTGTTTCCCTTGACCCTGTGTCCCCTCCCCACCCCAGATTCGACCTGGCCCCGCACGCGGCCGTGACGGAGGGGGACGTGCGGGCCTTCGAGGGGTCGCAGGGGCTGCGGGTGCTGCGGGCGGGGGGCCCCGCGGGAGCCGGCGGGGCGCGGGCGGGGCTGGCCCGGGTCGGCCCCGTCCTGGACGCCCTGGTGGAGGAGCTCTGGCGGCGCGACCAAGTGACCGCCGGGGTCACCCCGGGGGACACGGGGGACACCCCCACCTGAACCCCCTCTTGGGAAGGGTTTGGGGGGTGGGAGGGGTAAAAGGTGCTCTTTTGCTAAAATCAGTGATTTTCTATGAAAAAGATCATGGGTGGCCTGACTTGTCCGATTTGGGGTTTGGGGGGATTTGGGGTGCAATGGGATCATCAGGAGGTGGGTGCTGCAGGATTTGGGGTGCTGCAGATCCTGGGGGATTTGAATTTCAATGGGATCATGGAATGGGGGTGCTTGCAGGATTTGGGGTGCTGCAGGTGCTGGGGGATTTGGGGTTCAGTGGGATCATGGAATGGGGTGCTGGGCCTGTTGGCAGATTTGGTGTGTTGTGGATCCTGGGGCTTTTGGGCTCTGTGGGTATTGGGGGATGTGGCTGCAGAGGGAGTATGGGAACAGGGGTGCAGGAGTTAGAGTGCTGTGGGCGTTGA
>JAWMQZ010000078.1:1939887-1974986 GCA_035584835.1 Tangara arthus
GAGGTGGCTGCAGAGGGATTATGGGAACTGGGGTGCAGGATTTAGAGTGCTGTGGGATTTGAGTTGCTTTGGGGTACTGGGGGATTTGTGGCGCTAGAGGTGAAGGGATTGGGGTGCTGTGGGTGCTGCAGAGATTGGGGGTGCTGTGGGATTTGGGTTGCCATGGAAAATGCAGGATTTGGGGTGCTGCAGGATCATGGGGGCAGGGCTGCTGAGGGATTTGAGGTGCTGGAATTGATGGGATTAGGGCACTATGGGATTTGGGGTGCAACACATGATCCAGGGTTTGAGGTGCTGTGGGATTCGGGATGCCATGGGTGGTGGGATTTGGGGTGCCGTGGGTTTTGGGGTGTCGTGGGTGATGGGATTGGGGGTGCTGTGGGATGTGGGGTGCGGTGGGTGATGGGATTTGGGGTGCTGTAGGTGATGGGATTTGGGGTGCTGTGGGCTTTAGGGTGCTGTGGGATTTGGGATGCTGTGGGTGATGGGATTTGGAGTGCTGTGGGATTTAGGGTGCTGTGGGTGATGGGATTTGGGGCGCTGTGGGTGATGGGCTTTAGGGTGCTGTGGGATTTAGGGTGCTGTGGGTGATGGGATTTGGGGCGCTGTGGGTGATGGGGTGCTGTGGGATTTGGGGTGCCGTGGGTGATGGGATTTGGGGTGCTGTGGGATTTGGGGTGCTGCAGGTCCGTGAGGACGGTGGTGCTGAGGATTTGGGGCCCGCGCAGCCCCCCCAAACCGGTCGCTCCCAAACCCCCCAGTATCGAACTGGTGGGCGGGGGGCGTGGCCGGTAGTAACCGCGTGGCCCCGCCCCCTGCAGCCATTGGCTGCCGCCCCCCCGCCCTTCCCACGCTGATTCATGAATGAAAGGGGAGGGGGCGGGAGGGGGGCGCGTTCACCCCTTCGGGGCCGGGCCCGGGGGGTCCCTGCGGGGCTGCGGGACCCCCGAACCCCCTCCAGGGCCGTGCCCCACCTCGGGGGGGCTCCCACAACCCTCTCTCCTCCACCCGGCCGCGTCCCACCCTGGGACGCACGCCCTCCCAGTGCCGTACTGGTGCGTACTGGGAGCGGCTCCTGCGCCTTTAAGAGCGGGCGTGGCCGGTGACGTCAGCGGGGCATGAATGAACAGGAGCGGGCGCGCGGCCCCGCACCCCACACCCCCCGCACTCCCCGCGGGGCCGCCGCTCGTGGGGCGCGCCCGGGACCCCCCAAAACCGCCCCGCCATGGCGGGCACCCCGCCGGCCCTCACCCTCCTCCTCCTCACCGCGCTCAGCCCCCTGGCCGCCGAGGAAGGTGAGTCCCCCACTTTTTTTTTTTTTTGGGGGGGAGCGCCCCGAAACTCCTTTATTGCGGGTACCCCCAAGGGTGGGGTGGTTTTGGGGTAAATTCGGGTGGTTTGGGGGGAGCTGAGGAGTCAGGGAGCGCTCTGAGGATAAAGGGGGATGTGGGTTCCCCCTTCCCCCCCACCAGTTTGGGGTGCGGTGGGGAATCTGCAGGTGCCGGAGCGCCTTTGGGGGCGGGGGGAAGGTTAAAATTAGGGGAAAAGTTGAAACGACGGCGGAGAAGTTTAAATTAAAAGGCGAAAAGTTCAATTAATGAGCAGAAGTTAAAGTAAGGGGGGGGGGGGAGTTAAAAAGGTGTATGGGGAGATAAAAATACGAGGGGGGGGCAGCTAAAATTGGGGGACAACTAGAATAGAGGAGGAAGAAATTTAAACGGGGAGAAAAAAAGCTAAAATGAGGCGAAACCCAGGAGTTTGGGGCAACTTTTCCCATGCCGAGCGGCCAACTTACGCGCGGGGGGCAGGTCCTGCCGGGAGTCCCCAAAGGAGGCTGGCACAGGGGTAAAGGTGGGGGGGATTAAAAAATAAACCCCCAAAAAAGGGGAAAATCACCTTAAAATGGAGCGTTTCCCATGGGTGGTGCAGGGTCGGGTAGGATCCGGCCGGAGAGCTGGAAAACAATGTCAGGAAAATCCCAAAAAATTGCTGGGGAAAAAACAAGCAGCGTCTCGGCCTCCACCTCGCAACCCTTCCCCCAGTGATTTTGGGGCTTGGTTTGACAGGATTGGGCAAAAGAAAAGGGGGAAATTCACTTTTTTGTGTATACCTGGAATTTTTTTAGGATTGAGTTTCTATAAACTCTGCCTGACGGCTTTAATCCGTCATTTTTCGAGGGTAAAGTGGAAGAATCCAGCCCCAAATGCAAATAAATCAGAGGCTGGGATGGAAAATACTCCCTGAAAACTAAAAATGGGGTTAAAACCCCTAAAATGAGGATTTTTGGAAGTGCTGAGGGGACAGCAGAGGGGGTGACCCTGTGGCAGCTGTGGGATTTGGGGTGTGTTCCCAAAGTGCTGTTTCCCAGGAGGGAATACTGGGATTTGAGGTTTTAAAAGTGCGTGGGGGGAAAGGGAAAGTGGTGGGAGAGTGGTGGGATTTGGGGATTTTGCGGGGATTGGTTCCCCTCTGTGAGATCCAGAGGGATTTGGGGTGAGCTGAGGTGGGAAGGAGGTTAAAGAGGAGGGAATGGAGCAGGATTGGGACTGGGATGGGATCAATTTTGGGATTATGACTGGGGTTCAGATTGAGATTGAGGAGATGAGGATGGGGCGGGGATGGGATTCATTTTGGGATTGGGATTCTCGTTAAGGTTCAGACGGGGGATGGGATTGGGATAGGGACAGGAATGGGAACGGAGGGGATGGGATTGGGGTTCACTTTGGGAATTGAATTCGGATTCAGACAAAGGTTGGGATGGGGTTAGGGCAGGGCAGGTGACAGGGACAAGGATGCAGCCGGAATGGGATTGGGAATGGGACGGGGGTGCCGCTCCGGAGCGCGGGGGTGGCGCTGACGGTGGCGATAGGGTTGGTGGCTACATCACGGTGCCACTGGAGGTGGGGGCGGCCGTGGCCGGGTGACGAAGGCGACGGAGGATTTGATGATGATGATGATGGTGGCGGTGGGTACAGGTGACTCCCGGGACGGGGCTGCGGCCCCGGCGCTGTCCCAGGAGCTCCCGGGGCTGCTGCGCCCCTGGAGCAGCCCCGGCCCCGGGACTGTCCCCAGAGCGGCCCCGGGGGCACCGGCGGGGAACCCCCGCCCGCTCCGGCCCTGGCTCCGGCAGCTTTCCGCTCTCCGGAGGCTCGTGGGGGGGGATTTCCAGCCTCAGGAAAACCGGGATATCCGCCCCGGCATCCTTCCTGACCCCGGGCACGGCGCGGGGGGGACGCTGCAGCCACCCGCGTCCCCCCCAGGCAGGTTTTGGGGTCCCCCCCCAGACCTGACCCTCCCGGGACCCTCCCGAGCCCGTCCGTGCTCAGCCGTGGGAGCTGGGGGGGCACATCCGTCCCGAAATGGCCCCGTCCCGCCGGACCCATCTCACCGCTGAACCCGGGCGTCCGGGCACATTCCTGGGGGGTGATTCACCGGGGGGCCCCGCTCCCTCCCCGGCCTCCTCTTCCTCCTCTTCCTCTCCCGGCGCTGGATCCGGCCGCCGCCCTCGGCGTGCCAGGGCAGGTCCCGCCGGGCCCCGCGGCTTCCCCGCCTCTGGGGGCGGCCCCGGGGGGCTTCTTCCAGCGGAATCTGCCGGGAACAGGGAGATCCGTGGGTCCAGGGGACACCTGTGGGGCCTGGGACTATTTGGAGGTCCTGGGGACATCTGTGGCTCTTGGGGACGTCTGTGGAAATGGGGTGGATCTATGGGTCCTGGGGGTATCCAGGGGTCTTGAGGACATCCATGGAACCTCCTGGGATCTGTGGGTTCCAGGGATATCTGTGAGTGCCCGGGACATCCAGGGATCCTGGTGGGGTATCTGTGGATCCTGATGGCATCCACAGGTCCCAGGGATATCTGTGGGTGCCCAGGACATCCATGAATTCTGGGGACATCTGTGGATCCCAGGAGTGTTTGCACATCCTGGGGACTTCCATGGGGTTGTCCATGGGTCCTGGGGGACATCCATGGGTCCTGGGTGATGGACATCCAAGGGCCGGAGGGGTGTATTGGTGGCACCTGTGGGTTCTGGTGGCATCTGCTGATGTCCCTGTCCTCTCTCCTCTCCCACAGTGGTGCTGCTGGACTTCGCCAAGGCACATGGGGAGCTGGGCTGGCTCACCCATCCCTATGGAAAAGGGGTGAGCACCCATGGATCCGGCATCTGTCCCCCCTGGCCAGCAGTGGGTTGGGAAATGGGGACAGCCATGGGGGAGCTCCACGGGGATGGGACAAGGACATCTTTGGGGACCTTCACAGGAATGAGGGCATCCATGGGGGTGGCAAATGGGGACCTCCATGGGAATAGAGACATCCACGGGGATGGGCCTGGGGGCATTCATGGGAATGAGGACAGGAGCATCTGTAAGGGAGGGACCTCCACAGGAACATCCCTCAGTCATGAGGATCTCCATGGGCATAGGGACAGGGACACAAGTGGGGTTGGAGACCTCCACAGGAATTGGGATGTAGCCCTCCATGGGAGCAGGAACACCCATGGGGATGGACATGGGGACATCCATGGGGTTGGAGACTCCACTGGAATTGGGCTGCAGCCCTCCATGGGAGCAGGAACACCCATAGGGATGGGTGTGAGGACACCCATGGGGTTGGAGACTCCACTGGTATTGGGCTGCTGCCCTTCATGGGAGCAGGAACACCCATGGGGATGGATGTGAGGACACCCATGGGGTTGGAGACCTCTGGGATGTGTCTGGGGACCTCCATGGGGATGGGGAAAGGGGGAATGAGATGAGACAAACGCATCCCTGGGGACAGTGCCTCAGTTCCCCTCCATAGCCCCATTTCTGTCTCTGGGGACAGTGGGACCAGCTGCAGAACGTCCTCAACGACTCCCTGATCTACATGTACTCTGTGTGCAACGTCCTGGAGGGCGAGCAGGAGAACTGGCTCCGCACCAACTGGATCTACCGCGGCGTGGCCCAGCGCATCTTCATCGAGCTGCAGTTCACCGTGCGCGACTGCAACAGCTTCCCCACGGCCGGCGGCGGCTCCTGCAAGGAGACCTTCAACCTCTACTACGCCGAGTCCGACGTGGATTACGGCACCAACTTCCAGAAGCGGCAGTTCAGGAAGATCGACACCATCGCTCCGGACGAGATCACCGTGCAGGAGGATTTCGCCGCCCGCAACGTGAAGCTCAACGTGGAGGTGCGCTCGGTGGGGCCGCTCCGCAGGAAGGGTTTCTACCTGGCCTTCCAGGACCTGGGCGCCTGCGTGGCGCTGCTCTCCGTGCGCGTGTACTACAAGCGGTGCCCGGCCGTGGTGCGGGGCATGGCGCGCTTCCCGGAGACCGTGGCCGGCGCCGACTCGCAGACCTTGGCCGAGGTGCGGGGCTCGTGCGTGGCCGAGGCCGTGGCCGAGCAGGCGCCGGCCCTGCACTGCAACGCCGACGGCGAGTGGCTCGTGCCCATCGGGGAGTGCCTGTGCCGGGCTGGCTTCCAGAGCCTGGGAGACACCTGCCAAGGTATGGACTGGGCTAAACTGAGGGGGTGTCTGAGGATGGGCCAGCTTGGTGCGTGCCTGGGGCGGCGTGGGAGGGAACAGGAGTTGGGGATTGGCCCCAAAATTCCCAATCCTGGGTCCTCAGCCTTGAGTGGATTGTGGAAGGGCTTAGCTGAGAGAGGGGTGGGGTGTCACTATAGGACACAAAAGAACACAAGCGCACACTGCTGTTTTCAAGGTGAAGAAAAAAGGGAAGTTTATTTTCTGACTCTAAAATTTATAGTTTTCTAAGAGTGACAGTGGATTGGAGGGTGACAGTGCCACCTCTCCAATAACACTGGACAGACTAACGGTCTATTAACTTTCTCTTTTTTCATAAAGGAATGCAAAACAATGAATTATTTACAGAAAGTGTGTGAGAAAGTTCGCTACAAGAATGTTAACATTAGAAGGCTTAGAAAGTCTTAAAAAACTAAAGTGACAGGTGGGGCAGTGACTGCAAAAATGAGGTGAAATGCCTGAAAAATTCCCAATTCGGAGTTGGAGAAATGAGGTTTTGTCTCCAAAATCCCCAGCGCTGGATCCTCTTCTTTCAGCAACACCACTGTAGTGAGAGCTCAGACCAGTGAAGGGTGGGCTGGGGGATTCCAGTTGTAATAATAAAGTAAAATAAAGTAGCAATACAAAGCATTGTTGTATTGCTACTTTAAAGGAGCAATACAAAGTAGCAAAAAAATAGAGTAGCAGGTGCAAAATAAGATTAAATACCCTAAAATTCCCCATTTGAGCTGGAGAAATGAGATGTTGGACCCAAAATTCCCCATCCTGGATCATTCCCCTGCAGCATCACTAATGCAGTGAGTGCAGCAGGGCTCAGCCAGGAGGGGGGTGGTTTTGGGGGGGCTCCCCAATAATAAAGAAGCTGCAAAATGAGGCAAACTCATAACATTTTTCTGGGTGCTTGGGGGGTGCTTCCCCCCACCTGCCAGATGCTGATCCCATGGATGGGGAGCAGGATTTGGGATCTCACTGGTGTCACTTTGTGTCCCCCCCAGCTTGTCCCCCTGGCACCTTCAAGGCTGCGGTGTCCTCGGGGGGCTGCCAGCCCTGTCCCCCCCACACCCTGCCTGCCCCGGCCGCTGCCGCTGCCTGCCCGTGTGAGGACGGATTTTTCCGGGCCCCTGAGGATCCCCCGGAGCATCCCTGCACCCGTAAGTCACCTCCGGAGGGGGAACACTGTGGTGCCACCTCACTGAGGTGACACGGAGCTGCCCTGTCCCCTGACCCTGCCCTGTGCCCCCCACAGGTCCCCCCTCGCCCCCGCAGGCTGTCACAGCCCTGGGGTTGGGGGCCGCGGTGCAGCTGCGCTGGGCTCCCCCTGCTGACCCCGGTGGCCGCGAGGACGTCACCTACAGTGTCACCTGCGAGCAGTGCTGGCCCGAGAGCGGCGAGTGCCGGCCCTGCGACGGGGGGGTCCGGTTCTCACAGCCCCCCCAGGGGCTCACAGGGACGGAGGTCACTGTCACCGACCTGGAGCCACACGTCAACTACACCTTCACCGTGGAGGCCCGCAACGGGGTGTCCCCCTCCAGCCACCAGCGCAGCGTGGCCAGCGCCACCATCAGCGTTAACCAGACGGGTGAGGAGACACCGGTAGCTCCCACACCATCCCTCTGTGGTGGAGACACATCTGTGGTGTCCCTGTTCGCCATGGGAACACCTCAGTGACGTCCCTTTGTGTCCCCACGGCAGAGCCCCCCCGGGTGACATCGGTGAGCCTGGATGGACGGACAGCCACCAGCCTGGTCTTGTCGTGGACGGTGCCACTGCGGCAGCAGAGTCGAGTCTGGAAGTACGAGGTCACCTACAGCAAGAAGGTGACACAGCCTGACACCTCCATCTGTGTCACCTCCATCCTTGCCCCCAGCTGTGTCAGCTCTGTCGATGCAATCTCCATCCACCCCTCCATCCACGTCACCCCTCCATCCACGTCACCTCTATCCTTGCCTCCATCCGTGTCCCTCCCATGTTCATCCCTCTATCCATGTCACCTCCATCCCTGCCCCATCCATGTCACGTCCCCCACATCACCTCATCTTTGCCCCACCCATGCCACCCCTCCCTGCGTGTCACCCTAATGTCACCCTGCTGTGTTCCCAGGTGGATGAGAACAGCTACTCGGTGCTGCGCTGCGAGGGCACCTCTGTCACCCTGCCCAAGCTGTCCCCAGGCACCGCCTACGTGGTTCGGGTCCAGGCTCTCACCGCCGACGGCCATGGGGCCTTCAGCCCCCAGCACGAGTTCGAGACCCTGCCCGAGGGTGAGGAGGGGCTGGCGGGTGTCAGGAGTGGGGTGTGGGTGCTCCAGGGGGTGTCAGGAGTGCAGGGTGGGGGCTCCAGGGGGTGTCAGGAGTGCAGGATGGGGGCTCCAGGGGGTGTCAGGAGTGCAGGGTGGGTGCTCCAGGGGGTGTCAGGAGTGCAGGGTGGGTGCTCCAGGGGATGGAGGGCTCACCTCGATGGTCCCCACAGGTTCTGAGGCCATGGCATCAGCCACCGTCATCGCTGGCAGCATCGCTGGCGTCGTCTTTGTTGTCTTCCTCTTGGCCGCTCTCCTCTACATCCTCCGGCGGTAAGGAGACAACCCCCTACCCCCAAAAATCCCCAAAATGTTATTGTTCCACCACCAAATATGGGCAAGGGATGATCTTTTGGGACAAAATGCTGCCTTTGCGCAGGAGGAGGAGGTCACGGCCACGCCAATCTGCTGAGGATGTCTACTTCTCCAAGTCAGGTAAGCCATGGGACAGTGGGGACAACAGGGATGGGCAGGGGGTGACAGGGGTGCTGACCCCCTCCTTGACACCTCCAGACCAGCTGAAGCCCCTCAAGACCTACGTTGACCCCCACACTTATGAAGACCCCAACCAAGCCATGCTCAAGTTCACCACTGAGATCCCTCCATCCTTCATCACCCGCCAGAAGGTCATCGGTGCTGGTGCGTGGCTTTGTTCCCTCAGACACACCCTGAAATCGGGGTGGGACAGGAGGGATAAGGGTGCCCCCTTTTTTGGAGCAGGTGAATTTGGGGAGGTGTACAAGGGCACCCTGAAGCGCGGCAGGAAGGAGGTGCCAGTGGCCATCAAGACGTTGAAGGTGGGGTACACGGAGAAGCAGCGCGTGGACTTCCTGAGCGAGGCCACCATCATGGGACAGTTCTGTCACCACAACATCATCCGCCTCGAGGGTGTTGTCTCCAAGTGTGAGTGTCCTCTATGTCCTATCCCCACAAAAAAACCACCCTGATTTCCCAGCAAAACACCCCAAAAAAAGAGATGTATAAATAAGGTGTTTTGAGCAACCACGCAAAGGGGAATTTGGGGGACTTGGGTCTTTTTGGGGGATGAGGTTGGGGATTTTTCTGGGGAGGGAATTCAGGTTTATTTGGGAGGTTTTATGGGGAGCTTAAGAGATTTTTGGAGGAGTTGGGGGAGTTATTTTGGGGTTTTGGCTGTTGGGGTTTATTTGGGTCTGTAAGGGGGTTGAAACTTTATTGTTGTTTTGGGAATGTTTAATGGAGGTGACTTTTTGGGGAGTTGGGGGTCTGGAGTTTTTGGGGAGAATTGGTAGGGTTTGGGTTTTGGGGGTGGTTGGGTTTTTTTGTAATTTTTGAGGGGTTGGGGTTGTTTTGGGCGGTTGGGTTTTTCTGAGGGACATTGGGCATTTGAGGGTTTAAGGATTTTCGGAAGGCTTGTGGGAGGTTTAGAGATTTTAGGGTGGTGACATTTTTGGGGGCTTGGAGGGATATTTTTTGGTGTTTTTACCTATTTTGGGGTCTTTCTTTTGTATAGACAAGCCCTTCATGATCATCACGGAGTACATGGAGAACGGGGCGCTGGATAAATTCTTGAGGGTAGGTGACACGGGGTGGTGGAAGCTCCAACACCCACCAAAGGAGGTGGGACATCAGGTGGATTCCAGGCTGGATTCTCCCCTTCTCCCAGGAAAAAGAAGGCGAATTTGGCATCATCCAGCTGGTGGGGATGTTGAGAGGCATCGCTGCTGGCATGAAGTACTTGGCCAACATGAATTACGTCCATCGGGACCTTGCTGCCAGGAACATCCTGGTGAACAGCAACCTGGTGTGCAAAGTGTCCGATTTTGGGCTCTCGAGGGTGCTGGAGGATGACCCTGAAGCCACCTACACCACCAGTGTGAGTGTCACTGCAGCGGGATGGTGGCCAGGGAGGGGTGGCTGGCCGGCCATGGAAGGGTGGCTGGCCAAGGTGAGGGGGTGGTTGGTCGTGTTGGGGTGGATGTCCAAGGCGGGTGATTGTCCATCATGGTTGGTTGTGTTGGGGTGGTTGTCCAAGGTGGGCGATTGTCCATCATGGTTGGTTGTGTTGGGGTGGTTGTCCAAGGTGGGTGATTGTCCATCATGGTTGGTTGTGTTGGGGTGGTTGTCCAAGGTGGGTGATTGTCCATCATGGAGGCCGTGTTGGGGTGTTTGAACAAGGTGGATGATAGTCAGTCATGGTGGCCATGTTGGTGGGGTTGAACAAGGTGAGGTGGTTTTTTGGGGGTGCAGGGCTGACCCCAATGTCGCTGTAGGGCGGGAAGATCCCGATCCGTTGGACAGCACCCGAAGCCATCTCCTACCGCAAGTTCACCTCTGCCAGCGACGTCTGGAGCTATGGCATCGTCATGTGGGAGGTGATGTCCTACGGCGAGCGACCCTACTGGGAGCTCTCCAACCACGAGGTGAGAGCCCACCCTCCACCACCACCAGTGTTTTGGGAGACATTCAAGGCCAGGTGGGACGAGGCTGGGATCAGCCTGGGACAGTGGAAGGTGTCCCTGCCCAGGGACACAGGCTGCAATGAGATAAGCTTTAAAGTCCTTCCAACCCAAACCATTCTGGGATTCTGTGAATGAACGCCTTTTTGCGGGGACAATCCCTGACCCTCCTCCTCCTCCTCCTCGTAGGTGATGAAGGCCATCAACGAGGGCTTCCGCCTCCCGGCGCCGCTGGACTGTCCCTCGGCCATCTACCAGCTGATGATGCAGTGCTGGCAGCAGGAGCGCTGCCGGCGCCCCAAATTCCCCGACATCGTCAGCATCCTCGACAAACTCATCCGCGCACCCGAGTCCCTCAAGGCACTGGCAGATTTCGACCCTCGGTGAGTGCAGGGAGCGCCAGGATGGGGTGGGGGGCAAGGAAAAGGAGGGGAGCAGTTGCCCAGAGCAGCTGTGGCTGCCCCTGGATCCCTGGCAGTGTCCAAGGCCAGGCTGGACAGGGCTTGGAGACTCCAGGGATAGTGGAAAGTGTCCCTGCCCATGGCAGGGGTGGAATGGGGTGGGCTCTAAGGTCCCTCCCAACCAAACCAATCTGGGATTCTCTGATTCTTGCACATCTTTGTGTCTTCTATCATTTTTTGCATCATTTTGTTTTTATCTTCGCCTATTGTGCATCATTTTTTGCACTCTCATGATGCTGTTTTGGGTTGGGTTTTGCATCTCTGCACTCCTTTGTTGCTTCTGGCATCTCCATTTTTGCATCATTTTTTGGTATTTCCCCATTTTCACATTTCCACTTTTTGCAGCATTTTATTTTCTGCATCACAATTTCATCATCTCATTTTTGCATTTATTTTTTGGCATCTTCCCATTTCTGCATTGTTTTTCCATTTTCTTATCATTTTTCACATCCTTCCATTTCTGCATCATTGTTTTAACCTTCCACTTTCACATCACTTTTTGCACCATTTCATTTCTGCACTATTTTTGCATCTTTCCAGTTTTCTGCATTATTTTTTCCTTTTTCCATTTCCACATAATTTCTCATCTTTCCATTTTCACATTATTTTTTGCATCTTTTCAACTCGTGTTATTTTTACATCCTTCCACTTTCACGTCTCTATTTGCAACCCTTTCATTCCTGCACCATTTTTGCACCTTTCTGTTCCTGCATCATTTTTTGCATTGTTTAATTTCTGCAATATTTTTGTGTCCTCACCTTTCTGCATCGTTTTTTGTACCTTCCCATTTTCTCTTTTTTTGCACCTTTGCACCTTCCCATTTTCACATTGTTTTTTGCACCTCTCCATTTCCACATTGTTTTTTTACACCCCTCCATTCCTGCATCATTTTTTGCACCGTTTCCTTTCTGCATCACTTTCACGCCCTTCTGTTTTCACATCGCTTTTCCAGCCTTGCATTTCTGCGTCACTTTTTTTTGCATTTTTCTATTTTTGCCTCATTTTCCCTCAGGGTGTCCATCCGGCTGCCCAGCACCAGTGGCTCCGAGGGCGTCCCGTTCCGCTCGGTCCCGGAGTGGCTGGAGTCCATCCGCATGCCCCAGTACACCGAGACCTTCATGGCCTCGGGCTACAGCACCATCGAGAAGGTCCTGCAGATGACCAGCGAGTGAGTCCCTGTCCCCATGCTGTCCCCTGACACTCCCAGGCTGTCCCCACACCACTCCCCTGCTGTCCCTAGGATGTGTCCCCACACTGTCCCCATCCCCTCCCCTCCAAGTCCCGAGGGACAGGGATGTGCTGGGAACGGAAACCACTCCCGTGGCCTTGGTGGCCTGAGGGACGGGATAAAATTAGATGTTCCTTGGCTGGAGAGGCCGGGATGAGCTGTATCTGTCCATCTGTCCCCTGAGATGAGCCATGTCCATCCATTCCTTGGGATGAGCCATGTCAGTCTGTCCATCCCTCAGGATGAGTCATGTCCATCCCTCCATCCCCTGGGATGAGCCGTGTCCGTCTGTCCATCCATCCATCCATCCGTCCGCCCATCCATCCCCCAGGATGAGCCATGTCCATCCATCGTCCATCCCACAGGATGAGCCATGTCCATCCATCCGTCCCTTGGGATAAGCCACGTCCATCCACCCCTTGGGGTTAGCTATATCCATCCATCCATCCCTCGGGATGAGCCATGTCCATCCATTCATCCATTCCTTGGGATGAGCTGTGTCCATCCATCCATCTCTCAGGATGAGCCATGTCCGTCCATCCATCCATCCATCCATCCCCCAGAATAAGCCATGTCCACCTGTCCACCCCTTCGGATGAGCCATGTCTGTCCATCCCTTGGGGTTAGCTATGTCCATCCATCCGTGTCCACCCTGATGAGCTGTGTCCACCCCCTCATCCATCCATCCCTCCATCCATCCATTGGGATGAGCCGTGTCCACCCCCCATCCATGCCCCCCACAAGGATGCTGCTCCTGGGTTCCCCCCAAGCCCAGGCTGTGGCTGTGGTGGCTCCAGCCCCTCCAGCCCCGTTCCCCCATTCCTGACTCCATTCCTGACCCCGTGTTCCCTTTCCCAGGGACATCAAGCGGATCGGGGTGCGGCTGCCGGGCCACCAGAAGCGCATCGCCTACAGCCTGCTGGGGCTGCAGGAGCAGGCAGGGACTGGGGGGGCCCCGGGCTGACCCCACACCCCCAGAACTCCACGGCAACCCCCCCTCCCTCCCCGAGGGGTTTATTTATTATTTCTGTAATTATTAAGGGTTTTTTTATAGTGTTATTGATATTGTCCCCGCACCTGGGGATGAAACGGGTGCTGCCCCTTCCCTCCCCCCTAAAAAAATGGAATTTCAAGCTTGTTTGGAAGTGGGGGAGGGATTTTTCTTCTTATTTTTCCCCCACATTTCAAGAAAAAAAGGGCTCAGTCCCAAAACTGATTTATTTTTGCTTTTTTTCTCCCTATTTATTCCTCTCCCACCAGGTTTTTGAGTGGTTTTTTTGCCCTTTATCGCTGATCTGCCAGTGTTGCCTTGTATTTTTTAACCTAATTTATTCTATTTTTGTATATTTATTGCGAGAAATTAAAGGTCGTGTCAGGTTTGGGAGAGAAAAAAGGGGGAAATTAAAAAAAAACAGCTCGGATGCTTTTTTCCCTCCCTTTTTTCATAGATTTATGGGGATTTTTGTGGGGTTTTGAATAAAAATATGTGCTTTTTGGTTTTGTAGAATATTGTTGTTTTCACACTGGTTCACAGAGATTGAGGAAATTTGGGGGACAAAGAGAGGGGGTTTCCCCTAGATTTTGGGGCTTTTAAGGGCATTTAAAGGATTGTAAGAGGGTTTTCAAGGGTTTTTCTAAGGTGTTTTAAGGGTTTTTAAAAGTTTTGGGGGGCATTAAGGGGGAGTTAAGGGGTTTAAAGTTTCGGGGGTTTTTAGGCATTTTAAGGTTTTTTAAGGAGTTATCAGGGTTTGTAAGGAGGTTGGGGGCTTTAAAGGGGTTTTAAGTTATTTTTTAGGGAAGCTTAATGTTTTTTAAGGGGTTTATTTAGGGATTTTTGGGGGGGTTAAGGGGGTTTTAAAATTGAGAGGGTTTAGGGGTTTTAATGGGGGTTTAAATGGGCTAAAGAGGATTTTTAAGGGGGTTTAAATGAGTTAAAGAGGGTTTTTAAAGGGGCTTACAGTTTTTCGGGGGTTATCAGGGATTTTAAGGGGTTTCACAGGGCTCCGGGAGCGTTTCCCATCCAGGGCCCCTTTCCCCAGCAAAACCCAGGAGGAATTTGGCCTTTTCATCCCCTGCCGCTCCCCGAAGCCAAAGCCCGGCCGCGCCGGCTGCCCGGAGCCTGCAAATGACTGGGTAGGAAAACGCCGGAAAAAGGGATTTGACATTTTTTTCTGCCCCAAACCATAATAAGGGACGGGTGGGAGGTGAGGGCGGACCAACATCGCGCTGCGAAAGCCGCGGGTTTGGGGGATTTTCACCCTGTTTGGGGGCACTTTGACCCGTGGGTGTCACGAGTCCGTCGGGCTCAGCCCCGGCGCCGGCCTCGATCGCGGCTCAAAGTCCGGCGGTGCCCGGGAGGGGCCGGGTCGGGGGGGACACCCCGGGAGGGGCCGGATCGCGGGGGACACCCCGGCCTGGCCCTGGCACCTCCCGGTCTCCTGTGTGCCAGGGCGGGGCCGGGCAAGGAGCCCACGGGCTGGGGAAGCTACGGGGAAACTGAGGCACGGCGACAGCGGGGCTTTTGGGGTGACGGGCAGGGCTGGGGGTGCTGCCCGCTGACCACCCACCCACCCCCCCCCGGGCCATCGGGGGGCTGCGGACCCCTCCCCTACTCCCCTCCCTCCTCCCGTGGGTGCCGCAGCCCAGCCCCGCTCCCAGCGCCCAGCCCGGAGCCCAGCCCAGCTCCTGCCCCACTTTTGGGGTGTCTCCCTGGCGCTGACCCCGCTTCACCCGTCCTGCGCCGGGCCCGGGCATGCCCGCCCTGCCCAACCTGCCCCGCCGCGCCTAATTAACCCCTCAGGCTTAATTACGGCTTCGTTAGCGCCCGATGCGCCGCCCAAACCCGCTGTGCCCTAGTCCAGGGACACCGAAGAGCTGGGGGGACTCGGGCCCCCACTCCCCCCGGATTTCGGGGTCACTGATTAATTGCAGTAATTAAAATGAGGATAATTATGTGCTGATAACTTTAGAAGGGGGGCACAGGAGGTGTCACAGAGACTGTGGCACTTCAGCGCACGTCCCGGGCAGTTTTGGGGTGATTTGGGCGGTTTTAAATGTTGTTGTTGGGTTTAGGAGGGGGTGACGCCCCCCCAGAAGAAACCAGCAGGGCTGGAGAAAGAGGAGGAGGAGGAAGAGGGGGAGGAAGCACTGATGGGTTGATGGTTTAATGCACAATCGATGCCCCCAGCCCAGACCCTCACACTGCCAGGGGGGTCAGGACTCCCCCTCTTTTCATGGGGACATCAGTGGGGAGGGTCCCCTGTGGTCCCAAAACGTCATCACTTGGGGTTGGCGAGGTCCTCGATTGCTCTCCGCAGCTGGAAGGGGACAGAGAGGGTGGGACGGGGGCTCTGCCCCCACTTTCCCCTCTCCTTTCACCCCATTCTCCTTTCATGGCCCCCCTTTCCTCCCCCCTTTCCTTCCCCCTCTCCTGCCCCCTTTTCCCCCTTTTCACCTCTGCCCTGCTCACGGCTCCCACCAGCTCCCCAGAGCGGGTGACAAAGACTCGCTGCAGCTTCAGCAGCTGGAAGAGGTGATAGGCCTGGGAAAGGGACAACAGGGACGCATGGGGACAAAGCCACCCTCGCCG
The DNA here is from genome assembly GCA_035584835.1 of Tangara arthus. Lineage (NCBI taxonomy): Eukaryota > Metazoa > Chordata > Aves > Passeriformes > Thraupidae > Tangara > Tangara arthus. The sequence continues at coordinate 1,955,423 of JAWMQZ010000078.1, forward strand.
TGTCCCCTCAGTGTGACACAGACCTGGGGGGGGCTCCCAGGACACGTTTCACACCCCCAGACCTGGTGCAGGGAGGTCCATGGAGAGAACTGGAGCATGATGGGCTCGATGGTGCAGTCATCCCCGAGTGTCCCCAGGGTGGCCAGCTTGAGGAAGGTGACATGTTAATTTTGGGGTGGAAAAGCAGCTTTTTGGGTGTGGTAGGGTGCCCCCACCCCATTTACCTTCTCCCCCTGGGGGGCCTGAGGGTGCTTGTGGCTCTGGAGGAAGGTGACCAGCTGGGACCTGCTGACAGTGCCCACCAGAGTGGGGGAGCCTGGAGAGAGGGGACAGTATGGGGACAGTGTGGGAGTACCAGGGGGACACCAAGGGAACAGTATGGGAATAACAGGGGGAGGTACTGGGGACATCAAGGGCACATCCCATGGGGACAGCAGGGTGGTGGTATGGGGACAGTATGGGAATATCGAGGGAACACCCCACAGCGACACCATGGAGACAGAATGGGAATATTGAGGGAATAGCATGGGGACAGCATAGGCCAGTACAGGGACACCACGGGGACGGTATGGGAATGGCATGGGGACACCATGGGGACGGTATGGGAATGGCATGGGGACACCACGGGGACAGTATAGGAATACTCAGGTGGCACCATGGCAATATTGAGGGTACAACATGTGGACACCAATGGGAACAGGACAGCCTGGGAATAACAAAGGACACCAATAGAGCAATATAGGGACACTGCAGAGACACCCCATAGGGACAGCATGGGCGAGGCATGGAGATGGCAGGGGAATATCAAGTGGACACTGGGGGGACACCATGGGGACAGCATGAGGAGATACAGAAGGGCCACCACAGGGCCAGGGACTCGCTGGCCACCTCCCATGGTGACAGTGGCCCCCCAGGTCCCACATCCCACCTGTGCTCTCCACCACGGGGTACTCTGCATCGGCAGAGGCATCCAAGGCCACCAGCACCTCCTGGAAGCCGTCCCCCTTGGCCAAGGTCACCACCCGGCGCTCCATGAACTCCTCCACCACCACTCGGTAGGAGCTGGTGAGCACAAAACCCCCCAAATTTCCATCGTTTCCTGGAGAATGTCCCCAAAACGTGGGGTTTGGGGCGGGGGCTTACGCGATGTGCCGGCTGCGGATGGGGGGCAGGTAGGGCAGCTTCTTGACGATGATGCCGGCGTCGTAGAAGGACGGTTGGTTCTTCTGGCTGATGGCATTGGCCACCAGCACGGCCAGCACGGTGGGCAGGAGGTGGCCCAGGTGCCCGGTGGCCTCGCACACCAGCAGGGCCGTGGACACCGCGTGGGTCACCGAGCCCGCGAACGCGGCTGCGCCTGGCGGGGAGCGGGGTCAGGGGATGGGGGTGGGTGTCCCCTGCCCGTGGGGGTGTCCCCTGCCCGTGGGGGTGTCTCCCCCGCCCCCAGACTCACCAGCCAGGGCGTAGCCAGCAGGAATAATGGGCCGTGGGGGTCCTTCTGAATGGAGCCCCCGTGGGAAGAGCAGGGCCACCACCTCCCCCATCAGGCGCCCGATGGCTGCTCCTAAAATTGGGGGAGGAGGGAAGGTGGGGAGACCCCAGGAGCCCCCCCCAGAAAGGTGGAGGTAGAGGTGACCACCCTTCTGCAGCCATCCCGGAGCTGCATGCCTCCCCTGTACCCCCCTCCAGGGCTGGGTACCCCCCCAGCATCCCACCCCAAGGGCTGAATGAACGCCCTGCACCCCTCCCCTGGGCTGGCTGTCCCCACCATGTCCCCCCCTGGTCTGCCTGTCCCTCCCTTGTCCCTCCCCCAGCCTGGCTGTCCCCCCACGTCCCCCCAGCCCCCCACTCACCATAGATGAAGAGGGGCATGAAGTACCCGGCTGGCAGGGGCAGGGTGGTGGCCAGGATCAGCATCCAGAACTGGGGGGACACAGGGGTGTCACCCCATGGGGACACCATGTTGGGGGGCACACTCAGAGACTGAGGGGCCATGGTTACCTTCATGAGCAGGAAGAAGGTCAAGGTGCCGTAGATGGTGGCAGAGGGATGGTCCCACTCCTGCCAGAGCCCCCCAGGCTTGGCCACCCCCGAGGCGTTGGCAGCCAGCAAGCCCCACGTGCGGTTGTCAAAGAGGGAGATGAGATGTTCCTTCATGGTGAGCTGGACAGATGGACAAATGGACACCCTGAGCCCCTGCTGGGAGGTTTTGGGGTCCCCAGAGAGCCCCGAGTGCCCCCACTCACCCTGGAGGCCAGGAACTGCCCCAGCCCGGGTGGGAAGGTGATGGAGGCGAGGAGCAGCACGGCCAGCACCGTGTACACGGGTTTGCTGCAGAGGGACACGGGGGCTGGGTGCGTGGGGACAGACAGACAGACATATGGGAGGGACCCAGGGACACCCAGGGTGAATGGGGTTAGCGGGCAGGGTGCATGGGGGGACATTGGGGCACCCAGGGTCGGTGGGGGGACAGATGGATGCACAGGGTGGGTGGACAGGGTGAGGAGGGGCGGGGGGGGCACAGGGACACCCAGGGTGGATGGGGGGGACACAGGGACACCCAGGGTGGATGGGGGGGCACAGGGACATCCAGGGTGCTTCATGGGAGGCACACAGACAGCCAGGGTGTATGGGAAGGACACAGGGACACGCAGACCCTGCACGGCATGGACACACGGACACAGCGGGTACAGGGTGCAGACAGACAGATGGACGGACGCCCAGTACGGACTCGGTGGCCAAGAGCTTGGCTGTCAGCCGGTTCCTCTTGACGGCCACCATCATCCAGCGCTGGCAGAAGAGATAAGCACAGGCCACGATCCCACAGATGGTCCTGTGAGGAGAAGGCAGGTAGGGCACAGGCAGAGCACAGAGAGCGCCCCAAAACCGGACCCTCCGTACCCCAAAATCAGAAAAAAGAAGGTCTCCAGGAGGTCGAAGGGAAAATCAATCTTGAGGTCACTCTTAAAAACAGCGGCTATGGTTTCTGGCAGGGGGGACAGGAATGAGAGTGTGGGTTTGGGGGTGAGCACCCCAAAAATGTCCCGGGGGAGGGTAAAGGGGAAGAGGGGGCACATCCTGCCCGCCCTGCCTTGCCTTGCTCGCTGTTGAACACGGCCAGGAGCCGAAACATGAAGGCGCCACAGGTGGCAGCAAAGAAGCCGCGCCAGTAATCCCGCACGGCAAAGTGGGGGGACATCACCTCGATGCTGAAAAGCACCCCTGGAAAAACGGGGAAAGGGATCAGGGCGAGGTTTAGGGGAGCTCAGGGTAGGATTAGGGGGGTCCTCACCGCTGATGGGCGCCCCGAAGACTGTGGCCACCCCGACGGCTTGAGCTGCCACCAGCATCTCGTGCTGCTTGAACTTGTTCTGTAAGGCGGGGGGGGGGGGGGGGTGGGCAACAACCCCAACTTTTTGGGGGTAAAATCAAATCCCTCCGTTCATTTTTTGGGCGGTGGCACCCCCACCTCATATTCCCTCGTGACCGTGGTCCTCATCTTCCCCAGATAGGCTGCGGCCATGGCGGAGAGGTGGACATAGGGACCCTGGGGGGACACAGTGCTGAGCAGCCCCCCCACCCCGGCACCGGCTGAAACCGCCGGGGATTTTGGGGTTCAGAAGGGGATCCCTCACCACTTTGCCAAGGAAAACGGTGCTGCCGCACGTCAGGGTGCAGGTCAGCCCCACCACCTTGGCTCCGAAGTTCTGGATGGCCAGGTAGTCCTCCAGCACCACGCCCATCAGGATGGTCTTCAGCTCCGGGATGCCGGAGCCTGGAGGTGGGGGGGGGGGCAGGATCCAAATTTTAGGGGTCCCCCATTACCGAGGGGGCGTTTTAGGGAGTCAGGGAGGTCGGGGTGCAGCCGGCTCACCTCCGGAGTGAGGGGTGATGCTCTGGGAGAAGCCGGTGGAGAAGGCGGCCATTGCCGTGGGGAACAGGGTCCACGAGAGGTACTTGAGCACCCCGATGTCTCCGATCTCTCGGTACAGCCACGTGTGGGCTGGAGGAGAGGTGTCGGGAGGGGAGCTGCACCCCCCGAAAGACCTCCGCCCCCCCCCGTATACTCGGTGAGCCCCCAAACGCCCCCGGGGCGCCCCTCGCTTACCCGCCTGGAGCCTGGTGGTGATGATGTCCATGGCGAAGCTGATGGTGGCCATGAGCACCCCCAGGATGAAGAGGAAGTACCAATCCTCCCCGACGCGGAACAGCTGCCGCTTCACCCACTCCAAGCACCCTGCGAGGGGGGAACAGGGTGCTGACCCCCCAAAACCCCCCGCCCCCAGAATCCCCCATTTTGTGTGGGGGTCTCACCTCGGACCCTTCTCCGGGCGGTGGGGCAGGGTCTCCAGCTGTGCTCCGACACCAGCACCCTCTCCACCTCCTCCTCCTCCTCCTTCTCCCCCCGCAGCCCCCTGGGGAGAGGGCGTTCCATCCCGGGGACGCTTCAGGCGGACCGCACCCCCTTTTTTGTAGCACCCCTGACCCGTCCTCCCGCCTCGGCCTCCGCCGCCCGACTGAGTTTGCAAACGAGCTCATTAAAAACGACCTTGACGAATCCGACGGACCCGCTCGGGCCGGAGCGAGCCGGGTTTCCTCCCCCCTCCGCCACCCTCCAGCTCCCAGTCCCAACGTACATCCCGCGGCGGGGAGGATTTAATAAGTATTTTAATTCATTATCATGATTATTCCTTAATAATAGGCATCGCATTCCATGGCGTTGAGCTGGGGGGGGAACGGAGAGGGGAAAAATTTCCACCGTCTCCGGCGCAAGACCTAAATTTAGCCGGTTTTACGAGAGGTCTGGCAGGCGGCCGGGAGCCTTAACGAGGCTTTAAAAAGCTCGTCAAGTCGAAATATCCCGAAATAACCGATCCGGCGTCGCCTTCGCCGGCAGGAGAGCGAGGAAGGGGGTTCCGCTCATCCCCCCGGCGGGAGCTGGGGGTCGCAGGTGGGGGCAAGCGGCGGCTGAAGGTGAAACCCTCGCCCGCCGGCACCATGGAGCTTTTCGGGAGCTTTGTCCGGCCCCATGGAGAGACTCTGGGGTTCCCAGGTGAGTTTGGGGCGCACCCGGGAGGCATTTGGGGGGGATCCTGGGCAAGCCGTGGTTGTGACCCCCCCAAACCCTGCCCAGCAGCTCGCCCCGGTAACACGGGCGTGGTGAAGACCCTGGGGAACACCTATCAGTTCACGGTGGACGTCAGCGACTTCGCACCCGAGGACATCATCGTCACCACCTCCAACAACCAGATCGAGGTGCACGCCGAGAAGGTGGGTGCTCCCTCCCGTCCCTGCTCACCCCCAAAGCGGGGGACCCCAAAATCCTCACTGGGGGTGTGGGGACCGCCCAGCTCCCACCCAATTCCCAAACAGCTGCGGCCACAACCCCAGGAGGGTTTAATCACCGTTAATTAATAATGGGGAATAATGAGTCCCCATTCCGCTTGCACCCCAAAATCGCCTCTTTTCACCCATTTTTTTCTCCCAGTTGGCCACGGATGGCACCGTCATGAACACCTTCACCCACAAGTGCCAGCTGCCCGAAGATGTGGACCCCACGTCCGTGTCATCCTCGCTGGGGGACAATGGGATGTTGACCATCCGGGCTCAGCGCCGGCCGGCCAAGCACTCCGAGCACGTCCAGCAAACCTTCCGGACTGAGATCAAGATCTGAGGGGTCGGGGGGCTCCTTTCCCCCCCTCTCCTTTCCCTCCCTCGCTAATTAAATGGGTGATTTGGGAAGGAGGTGGGATGTGGGGTAGGGAATGGGAAGGCTCCCTCCAGAGTGGGGTCAGACCTGTGCTGAACGCATCCTGCCACCCACCGGAGAAATTCCGGAGGGGAGTCCCAGCTCCGGCAATTTTTAGCTGGCGCGTGTTGAGGGGGGAGATCCAGCGTGCCAAGAGTCCTGCCGGGAGCCAGGTTCCCTTCCCAACCCTCTGCCAGAGCTTGTCTTTGTATATAGAGCTTGGGATAAATTATTGAGAACGTCCGACTGCCGCCTTCTCCGTTTTTTGACGTCTCCCTGATGCTTTACCCTCAAAAAGGGGCGCGGGTTCCGACCTGAGGGGTGTCTCGGTAAGGGATATTCTGCCATCCCCACAAAAACCCGCACCAGGAGCCGCTCGGGCGCCCGCTGCCCTGTTTATTTCCAGCCTGGGGTGACTCATTTCTTCCCCGAAGCTCTATTTCAGAGCCATTCCCTCAGCTGTCCGGCTGCCGACCCACCTGGAAGGGCACCAAACCCTCCTCCTCCTCCTCCTCCCCTCGCCCACCCTCGCCCACCGTCGCCCAGCGCCCTGCGGATGCCCCAAGGCCGGGATGCCGGCCCCAGAGCCAAGGGCTCGTTCTGGGGGAGGAAGGGCTCGTTCTGAGGGAGGAAGGGCCTGGCTCTGTGTCCCTGTGTGTACCCACAACAGCGAGGCGCCCGCTGGGGCAGCAGCGCTTGTTTATGGCTACACAGCCCGGCTCGTGTTGCTGCTCCGCCCGTGACTGCCTGCAGCAGCCTGGCAGCGGCCCAGGCACAGAGCTCAGGGCAACCCCCCTGCGGCAAAAAGGGCTGAAAGCGATGATGGCTGAGGTGGTGAAGGCTCGGGGAGCCGGGGAGGGCAGCGCCCGTCGGGCCCCGGGCAGGGACGCGGCGGCTCCGGACCGAAGCCAGCCCGGGGCCCAGCGGCGGTCGCTGGTTGCCATCTAGCGGCCTTGGCCCAGGGAAGTGCGGAGAAAGGCGGAGGGAAAAGGGAAAACCGCCCTATTTCTGCCCTGTTTCTGCCCGAATGGCTTTGGGACAGGGAAGGTGAGCGGAGGACGGAGGGCAGGCTCAGCCCGGCGCCAAACACACCCCACAGCAGCTGGCCCCTCATGGCCACTCTGGCTCCCCTCGGCCCCTCATGGCTCCCCTCATAGCCCCCCTCTTTCCCTATTTCTGCCCGAATCGCTTTGGGACAGGGGAGGTGAGCAGAGGGCTCAGCCCGGCCCCAAACACACCCCACAGCAGCTCGTTCGTGGCAGGAAAGCTGGTGGAAAAAACAGGTTTTTGGGACGTGTTTAAACTCTTTATCGATGATCCGCACAAGAGGATCGAGGTACCCTTGTAGCCCATACAAAACTTTTTCACTTATTTATACATTTTAAGCAAACAAATAAATTAATGTTCATTGGTTCTAGGTCACATAATTCTCTTCATTAATTAGCATGCTGTCCTCTATTGGTTATTGATTTCTATTGCGCTTTTATCATCTTCTCCTGCTTTCCAGGCCTTAATGTCCTCTGTATTTTCTGGTTACTCCAATGTCCTTGAAGGACCATAAATTTAAGATCTAAGACATCCAATCTTCGAATACTTTTGGCTTTACTGAAGCTTGTCAGGGTTAGTTTTAACAAACTTAAGGTTTTGGTGAATAATGATCTGAGTAACAAGAGTCTTTGTAGAAACTTAACTAGTACTGGCCAAAAGTGGGTGCTGCTCACAATTAATTAAAACAACTAATTAAAAATTAGTTAGGAAATTTGTATTATTTCCAACAACAGGGAACCTTCTTCCTGACAGAAGGATGGAGACAAGAGAACAAGTGACAGGAAAAGAGGAACGGCATCAAGTTGTGGCAAGGGAGGTTTATGTTAGATATACGGAGAATTCCTTCATGGTGGGCGATCAGGCACTGGGACAGCAGCAGATTCACCACCTCGGGGGTGTTTAAGCAGGGGTGATGTTGTGGTTGGCAACACGGCTAGCAAAGAATGGCGGCGGTGCTGACACTGGGACCTTCGAGCCTCACAGCTGCGCTTGGCCTCCCTTGGCTTCTCATGGCTCCTCTTGGTCCCTCATGGCCCCCCTCTTTCCCACATGGCCCTCATGGCTCCCCTCAGCCCCTCATAGCCCCCCTCTATCCCTCATGGCCCCTCTGGGACCCTCATGGCCCTCCTCTGTCCCTCATGGCCCCTCTGCGACCCTCATGGCCCTCCTCTGTCCCTCATGGCCCTCCTCTGTCCCTCATGGCCCCTCATGGCTCCTGTGGGCCACTCAGCACCACCCCCCCACTGTCATGGCGGCGCCTCTGCGGCGGGAAGGGGCGGGAAGGTGACCGTGCCCCTCCGCGCACGCGCAGTGACGCCACCGCCGCTGGGCGGGCCGGGGCGACGCCGCTTCCGCCCGGCGGCAAGATGGCGGCGCCCTTTGTCTGGTCCGTGTCACGGTGAGGGCTGCGGGCCGCGGGTGAGGCCCCGCCGGGCCCGGCATGGCAGGTGCGGCACGGGGGCCCCGGGAGAGCCCTGGAGGGGCTGGGGAGAGGGCTGAGTAGGACACGGGCGCTGGGAGGGGAGTAAGCTGCGGCCTGGCTCGCTGCCTGTGGGGTAACGGAGCCGCTTTCGGGGTCACCCCGGTGCGCGGCTCCCGGTTCTTTGAGGGCAGGCTGCGGGGCGGGGGGGCGGTCCTGCTGGTGGGCCTTGGGAAACGGGGCGCTGCCGGCCGTCAGGGGGGGAACGGGGGCTTGTCGCGGTAGGAACGAGGGGCTGCCGGATATCGTCAGGGCTTGTTGGCTGCTGCGAGGGGAGCGGGGGGCTCCTGGTTGTCATGAGGGGAATGGGGGTTGGTGGCTGTCGTGAGGGGCAGCGGGGGCTGTCGTGAGGAGAATGGGGCTTCTGGATGTCGTGAGGGGAGCAGGGGGCTCGTGGTTGTCGTGAGGGCGCGGAGGGGCTCCTGGCCGCACCCCCTGCCCGGGGTGTCCCTGTCCGCTGTGTCACCCCCCAGCCGTGAGGTGACTCGGGGCCAGGCCATGGACGAAGCCGTGTGTCCCCCGGGCTTGGGGCATCACCGTCCCCTCGGGCCACCCAAAGATCCTCGCGGTGTTGGGGAATGGGGGTCACAGCCCCGAGCCAGCGCCAGCCACATCCCCGCACCTCAGGGACGGGGAAACCGCAAGGAAAATAGGATTTTCCCCTGTCCTGGCGAGGTGACAGCCCCTCGTGGCTGTCCGTGCCCTCTGCGGGCCGGCATGGGTGTCACATTTCCTGGACCAGCCGCGTTTCCTTAGTTTTGTTTCTGCATCAGAGGCTTCTCCCGAGATTCCAGCACTCAGCCAGCATTCCAAAGGGTGTTTTTCCCCAGGGAGACAAGGGCTGGTCATCCCTGGGCGCTGCAGACACAGGAGGGGTTTCAGGGCAGATCTCAGGCTCAGGTGATGTCTTGGTGTCCAGAGCAGCACCAGTACATCCATAAGCCTGAAATTCAAATAACCAAGGCGTCCTCAGGATGTCTGTTCCCTGTGGGGGGTCCAGGATGTCCCTCTCCTCCTGTCTTTCTCATTTTTTTTTCATTTTCACCACTTTTTTTCCCCTTTGTGATCATTTCCCCTCTCACAGCTCGCCTTCCTCTTCCGACCACAAGCTCTGCAGCCTTTCCCTGTTCCATGATCTGTATTATTATTGTGCTATGGAGCTGCTCTGCTCAGATCAGCTCCTGACTTGACTTTTTTCACGCAAACCGTTGCAGGATCCGTTGCTGGAAATGAGGACAGAGCCCTGTGGGCAGAGGCAGCGAGGGTTGGGGCCGCGCTGTTCCCCGAGCTGACGCACGAGGCGGGAGATGACGGTGGGTAGGAAACAAACAAACCCCCTCTTCCCTTTCATCCTCCCAGCATGGATGGCTGGCTGGTGACAGCCTGGAAAGGCAGTGTTTAACTCACTGTTTTTTCCAAGTCAGGGAGGTTTGGGGGTTTTTAGTAGGTAGGTGTTCATGTGGCAGGGAAGGGGAGAGGTAATGTTGCTAATTAGTGAGAGTGCTTAGCAGAGCTGGCGTGGGAAGCTCCCTGGGACTGCAGCTGCTGTATTTATCTGTGTGAAGGGCGTGGGTGGGCTCATAATGAACTTCTGCATGATTAATTGGATAATGAGAGACTCAACAACCTCGTCGGGGAGAGGTCAGGAGGGGAATTGTCTCCCCTGAGGGGAAATCAGAGGATGCCCAGTCCTGCATCAGGGATTTTGCACCTTCAGCACCCAAGAGTGGAGGTTTAAAATTGAGTTTTTCCATCCCATTTTTCCCAGGATGGCTGCGTAGAGACTGACCTGAACACCTGGAAAGGGGAAGTCTCTGGAGGAGAGACTCAACCCTCTGACCCTCGATCCTCTGGGTATCTCTGCTCCCTGCAGCACAGGGGTGAGCTTGGGCACCACTCCTGGGGGTTGGGTCCAGGTGTTTGGGGTTGTTAAACCTCAAAGTCAGGGGTTTTAGTGGGTAAAGGTGACATTGGCTGCTGGGTGTGGGTGTAGAGAGCATTACAGGGGAGGCCACAGAAAATAGGAAGGGTTTTTTGGGAAGGAGTTGAATTTCCTGGATTTTTACTTCCTTCTCAAAGCTTGGGAGCAAAGCTGAGACAAGTCCAATCCTGGAACGTTAAAAGTCATCATTCAGATGCAAAGTGCCTCCCACAAATTCCCCAAAATACCCTTTTAGTGCTTGGAACTGTCAGGATTCCTCAGGTCTGCAAGCACAGAACACAGCCTTGTTTACCCTGCAGGGAAAGTGCTCCCCCTTTTCTCCAGAGCTTTGCAAACCACAGTGGACCGTGCTGTGCAGTATCTTGACCCAAGTACTGTTTTTTCTGGCTGTCAGGGATGTATTTTGGGAGAGGCTGGGCGAGTTTGGAGGGCTGGTGGAAAGCCGGGGCAGGGAGTTCAGTGCAACAACAAAATGGAGTGGAACTTCCTCTCTCTGTGCGTGATCCAATGCTGTCAGAGAGGTCCTGGCCTCTCATCCCCACTGGAAGGGAATGCCTGTGGAAGCTGAGTGAATCCCTGGGAGGAAGATCCTTCCCTGAGTGTTGCTGGCACCCTCAGCTGACAGGAGGAGGCTCCCTCTGACCACTGATTGCTGGAAGGAACAGGAGCTGGAAGTGCCTGGTGTTGTGGATCCAAACCTCTCCCTTCTTCCTGACTGGAAACTCCTGATTTAAGAGGTGATGAAGTGGAAAAACAACTTCCATGGGCTGGAAGCTTTCAGAGACACCGAGCATGGAATCCAGGAGTGTTTCCCCAGCTGTGACCTTCCTGCTCCAGCGTCCAGAGCTTTGGGGGCTTCCTGCATGAACAATAACTGGATAGTCCTTGCTTCCTTTCTCCCCCCTCCTTGCCAATCCCTTGAAACAATCCCTTCAGCACCGGAATCATTGCTGGAAGACAAAGCCAAGTGAAAGCCCTTCATTCACCCTACAGATGCAGCTCAGGAGAAAATCCACAGTGTGGCACTTTGCTGACAAGGACTTGCTGGAAAATTGGGGTTTTGCCATCTTTCCAGCAATTTGCAGCATTCCTTAGGCAGAGCTGTGCTCCAGGCGTGGAGAACTTCTTCCAAACACATAATAAAATATAAAAATTCCTCAGAATCGTGACATGAGCAGCTGGAAGAGCAGGAGCTGGAAGGTTTGGATGAACACTCCCATGCTGTGGCCTTGGCAGGAGCTGTGACACAGAGGAGGGACAATGGCACTTGTGTCCGCAGAGGTGACAAGGCTCCTGCTTGCTGCTTGGACCAGCTGAGGAGCAACAGCTGTGTTCTGAATATTGACATGGTTGCTAAAACCATCGTGGCTGTTCCATCAACTCCTTCTAGCCCTGTGTTGGAGTTGTGGCTGTTCTAGGAGAGGGTTTGGGGTTGGATTTAGCCCGGAGAGGAGCTGAAATTCACCTTTTTGGGCCGTTTTTTAACCACGAGGGCACTCAGGTCGTGTTTTGTGATCTCTCCTCCTCCACGACCCCTTCAGTGGTTTCACCACACACCTCACCCCCAGCCCTGTGGTGTTTTCTCTCTCCCACAGCCATGGATTTCCCTCAGCACAGCCAGCAGGTGCTGGAGCAGCTGAACCAGCAGCGGCAGCTGGGGCTGCTCTGCGACTGCACCTTTGTGGTGGATGGCATCGACTTCAAGGCCCACAAGGCCGTGCTGGCCGCCTGCAGCGACTACTTCCGCATGCTCTTCGTGGACCAGAAGGATGTGGTGCACCTGGACATCAGCAACGCTGCAGGTAGGCCTGGGGTTTTTGTCCAGGATCCCTCCCAGTTCCTTAAACAACACAATTCTGTGCTCAGGCTTCAAGGGAGGCTCTTCAGCTTGTGATTTTGAGCGTTACAGAATGAAGGAGTGTGGAGGTGAGGGCTCATTTCTGGTTGTGTGACCTCTCCTGCAGGCCTGGGCCAGGTTCTGGAGTTCATGTACACGGCTAAGCTGAGCCTGAACCCTGACAACGTGGAGGATGTGCTGGCCGTGGCAGGTTTCCTGCAGATGCAGGAGATCGTCAGTGCTTGCAACGCACTCAAATCTCTCTCTGTGCCCCCAGAAAATCCCCAGCAGCCCCCTGAGATCGGTACGTACCCTCCTGGCTTCCCCTCACCCAGGCAAAGTCAAGATTTACCTACTTGTGCTTCATGCAGTCCAGAATTTATCCACTTATGCTCCTTGACCACCTTACAAACACAGTTGAGGTGCATCTGGTGCACCTGGCTGGGGTTTGATCCTCTTGGGCAGCACCAGCAGTTGAAAAATTGCTGCTTCTGTGAATTTTGTGGGATTTGGGAATCCTGCTGGCAGCAGCAGCTGGATGGCTTCTCCTATTGCCTCGCAGAAGCCGACAAGGTCCCAGCTGATAACAAGACGTCGGTGGTGGCAGAAGCTCTGGGGGAGCCTGACAAAGCCAAAGCAGCTGCTCCCGACAGCGAGGGGAAGGAGGAGAAGCCGGAGGCTGCGGCACAGCCTGAGGTGCCTGCGGAGCAGCCGGCTGGCCAGGAAGGTGAGGCAGCGAGGGGTGACAGCCTGGCTCCTGCTGTCACCCCCAGCACACCCTGTCCTGACACTGCAGCGCTCGCAGGGACAGGCGCTGCCATCCAGGAGGATCCCAAGGCCGACGTTCCCGGGCTCCCACAGCCGACAGAGAGCGCCCTGGGCAGTGGCAGCCTCGAAGGTGAGCGGGGCTGGGACAAAGCTGGGCAGGGCTTGAGCCCTCCTTATCTGTGGAATTCATTGTGTGAGTGTGTGTTTTGTGAGACATGGATCCTCTGGGAGCAGTTGTCTTGGAGCATAGTGAGAAGAGTTGGGAAATTCTCCTCTGCCTGCACAGGCTTTGGGAATTTAGGGTTAATCACCTGCAAATTCAAAGTGATTCCAGGCAAAGGTGGTGATGGATGAGCTTTCACTTGCCTTCCAACTCAGATGCTTCTGTGATTTCTCTGGGGACAGAGGATGCCTAATCCCAGTCTCCTTAAGTTAGGAAATACAGGTGGATTTGTGCCTCTGCTGCCACTCTCAAATTTGAGCACCCCCATTTTCTACCATCCTGCAGAGATGAAGCTGGAAAGGAAGGAGGAAGAGGGGGAGATGATAGTGGAGGAGGAAGATGAGGATAAAATCCCCAAGGAGGAGCCTCCCCAGCTGGAGAATGGGGAAAATGCTGAGGATAACGAGTCGGGAAGCACAGATTCGGGGCAGGAGAACTCGGGGGAGCCGCGCCTGCTGCGCTCTGGCACCTACAGCGACCGCACCGAGTCCAAGGCCTACGGCTCTGTCACACACAAGTGTGAGGTGAGGCTGGCTGGGCTCCTGGGCAGAGCTCCAGGTGCCACTGGGTGCCTTGGGGACAGCGGGGTGACAGTGCCTGTCCCTCCATCCCTAGGACTGCGGGAAGGAGTTCACCCACACCGGGAACTTCAAGCGGCACATCCGGATCCACACCGGAGAGAAGCCCTTCTCGTGCAGGGAGTGCAACAAGGCCTTCTCTGACCCAGCTGCCTGCAAGGCCCACGAGAAGACACACAGGTACGGGTGGAGCCAGAGAAAGACACCTGGAAAATGTGAGGCTTGCTGGGAATGGTCAAATCCTTTGGAAATCCACTGGTGTGTTGGGGTATCTGGGAGGAGATTTGTCTTTCTGCCTATGTCAAAGTCACAGAATATTCCTGACTTGGAAGGGATCCGCAGGGATGAAGTCCAACTCCTGGCCCTGCACAGACACCATCAGAATCCCATCCTGTGTCTGACAGCATTGTCCAAGTTTGTGTTGTTTCATGGACTCCCATCCCTGGAAGTGTTGAGAGTTGGATGGGGCTTGGAACAACCTGGTCTAGTGGCTGGTGGGGTCTGGTGGAACAAGATGAGCTTGGCGGTCCCTCCCAACCCAAGCATTCCGTGATTCCTGGGTCTGGCTGGGGCTGACACTCAGACTGGGGGCAGTGAGACCCCGGTGCTGGGTGTGACATTCCCCCCTCATCCCAGCCCGCTGAAGCCGTACGGCTGCGAGGAGTGCGGGAAGAGCTACCGGCTCATCAGCCTGCTGAACCTGCACAAGAAGCGGCACACGGGCGAGGCCCGCTACCGCTGCGAGGACTGCGGCAAGCTCTTCACCACCTCGGGCAACCTGAAGCGGCACCAGCTGGTGCACAGCGGGGAGAAGCCCTACCAGTGCGACTACTGCGGGCGCTCCTTCTCCGACCCCACCTCCAAGATGCGGCACTTGGAGACACACGACACCGACAAGGAGCACAAGTGTCCCCACTGCGACAAGAAGTTCAACCAGGTGTGCTGGGGAGCGGGGAAGCTGGGCCAGCGTGGTCCTGGAAAGGGGGATTTGTCCGTGAGATGCAGTTTGGAGTTCCCAGAATGGTCTTGGGATGGTGGTGTATCCATGAGGTATATTAGGGGTCCCAGAGCAGTCCCAAAAGGGTGGATTATCCATGGGATGCAGTTCGGGGCTCCAGAGTGGTCCTGGAATGGTGGTGTATCCATGAGGTGTAGTGAGGTGTATCCATGAGTGCAGGGAATGCAACAAGGCCATCCATTGGGCATCCCAGAGCAGTCCTGAAAGGGTGGATTATCCATGGGATGCAGTTCAGGGCTCCCAGAGTGGTCCTGGGATGGTGGTGTATCCATGAGGTATATTTAGGGTTCCCAGAGCAGTCCTGAAAGGGTGGATTATCCATGGGATGCAGTTTGGGGTTCCCAGAGTGGTCCTGGAATGGTGGTGTATCCATGAGGTGTATCCATGAGTGCAGGGAATGCAACAAGGCCATCCATTGGGCATCCCAGAGCAGTCCTGGAAAGGTGGATTATCCATGGGATGCAGTTTGGGGGTCTTGGAGCTTGGAAAGAGTGATTTATCCATGGGGTGAAGCTTGGAGGTCCTAGAAGCCACTCCAAAAGGGATCCACAGGGATTTGGGTTGCTCCAAAGGAAGATGAGGTGGTTTGGGGCTCTCTCCATCCCGTTCTCCATCCCCAGGTGGGGAATTTGAAGGCTCACCTGAAGATCCACATCGCAGATGGGCCCCTGAAGTGCCGAGAGTGCGGGAAGCAGTTCACCACATCAGGTAACACAGGGGAGGGGGGCTGAGGGGCTGAGTGACAGGACTTGGATGGTCTGGGGGGAGCAGGGAGTATTCCAGGGCTGGATCAGAGCCAGAGGAAGGATTTCATCCCGGCTTTACGGTGCCGTGGTTGTGCTGCATGAATTCCTGGTTTTCCCCATGGAGCCGCACCCTGGAAAGGAGATCCTCATCCAAACGTTGGAGATGTGGATGTCTCCTCCCATCTTCTCTCAGCCTGCTGCAGAGCCAGAGGGTTGGAATGATCCCAGTGGAGTCTTTTGATCCCCTCAAACACTGGGTGCTTGTCCTGGCTGTCTCCACTTCCACGTTACTGCCCGATCCAGGCAGGGTGCAACCAACTTCCCTTGATCCCTGCGCAGTCCCTGCTCCCTGAACAGCACCAGGCTTTCCCAAGGGAGCTTCTGGGGCTCTGGGAAGGAGGAGAAGGGGGAGAGGATCCGGTGTCCTTCATCCTGCCCTGCTCCCAGGTAACCTGAAGCGGCACCTGCGGATCCACAGCGGGGAGAAGCCGTACGTGTGCGTGCACTGCCAGCGCCAGTTCGCCGACCCCGGCGCTCTGCAGCGCCACGTCCGCATCCACACCGGTACAGATCCCTCCTGCCCCCCGAGGCTTCTCCTGCCCCTCGTGCTCCCCACTCACCTCCTCCTGTGCTTCCCCAGGAGAGAAGCCGTGCCAGTGCATGATCTGCGGGAAAGCCTTCACCCAGGCGAGCTCCCTCATCGCCCACGTGCGCCAGCACACCGGGGAGAAGCCCTACGTGTGCGAGCGCTGTGGGAAGAGGTGAGGATTCCCCTTGGGAATGCCGGGAGATATTCCAGAATTCCACCACTTTGGTGGTGGTGGAATATCAGGGGGCACCTCCGCTTGCTGTTCCTGGCCAGGTGCCATTCTCTGGAGGGAGGGTGGAGGTACCAGGGTGATCCCAGGGATTGTGGTGACCGTGGTCTCATTCCCCAAGGTTTGTCCAGTCGAGCCAGCTGGCCAACCACATCCGTCACCACGACAACATCCGGCCCCACAAATGCACCGTCTGCAACAAAGCCTTCGTCAACGTGGGCGACCTGTCCAAGCACATCATCATCCACACAGGTGGGTACCTCCCAGAACCCTGCACTGCCCCTGGGCATCGCCCCCTCACTCACCTCCATTCCCTGTCCCCTCCCAGGGGAGAAGCCCTTCCTGTGTGACAAGTGCGGGCGTGGCTTCAACCGCGTGGACAACCTGCGCTCCCACGTGAAGACCGTGCACCAGGGCAAGGCTGGCATCAAAATCCTGGAGCCCGAGGAGGGCGACGAGGTCAACATTGTCACGGTGGCGTCCGATGACATGGTGACATTGGCCACTGAGGCGCTGGCTGCCACCGCTGTCACACAGCTCACAGGTGAGCTGAGGGCCTGTGGGGTTCCCAAAGGGAGTTCATCCCTGGGGGGCAGCGTGGGAGCCATTCAGAGCAGTGGGGAGCAGCTGGGAGGTCCTGGTGTTGTCCTGAAATGGAACCTTATCCATAGGGAACAGCTGGCTGGTCCCAGAGTTGTCCCCAGAGGGAGATTCATTTATGGGAGTTCAGCTTAGGGGACTCAGGAGGCATCCCAAAAGGGAAATTTACCTATGGCAATGCAGCTTGGGGGTCTTGGAGGTGTCCTGAAAAAAAGGTGCAGCTTGGAGGTCCCAGATGCCATCCCAAAAGGGAGATTTTATCCCTGGAGAGGAGCTTGGGTGTTCCATGAGCCACCCCAAAAGGAAAACATCTGTGGGGAGCAGTTGGAGGGGCCTGGAACTGTCACAAAGATGAGGTTAATTTATGGAAGTGCAATTTAGAGGTCCCAGGAGCCACCCTAGAAGGGAAATTGTCCAAGGGATGCAGCTTGGACATTCCAGGGTGCTGGATCTCCAGGGGGCAGCTTGGGGTTCCAAGAGACACCCCGAAAATTTTATTTTTCTGTGAGGGACAGCCTAGGGGATCCCTGAAGCCCTTCCAGAGGGGAAACTTAACCCTGGGGAGCAGCTTGGGTACCTTGGGGTGGTCCTGAAAGGGAGGTTTATCCATGAGGTGCAGTTTGAAGGGCCCAAGAGTCACCCCAAAAGGGAGATTCATTTGTAGGGGAGCAGTTTGGGGCTTTTCCGTGGGGTGCAGCTTGGAGGTCCTGGAGCCCCCAAAGGCGCTGGAGATTAATGCAAGGGCGCAGCACCTGAGTCTGGGCAGCCTCACATCCCACTGGAGCCACTCCCAACCTCAGCACTGGGCAGGATCCATGGCCAGGGGGGAATTCCTGCCCAGCTGGGCCCCCTAATGTCCCTGTCCCCCACAATGTCCCTGTCCCCCACAATGTCCCTGTCTCCCACAATGTCCCTGTCCCCCCCTCTTCCCACAGTGGTGCCTGTGGCAGCCGCGGTGACGGCAGACGAGACCGAAGCGCTTAAAGCTGAGATCACCAAAGCGGTGAAGCAGGTGCAGGAGGCAGGTGAGACCGGGAATACCGGGAATACGGGGCTTGCTCCTCCCATCCCACCATCCCAGCACCTCCGGGAATACCGGCACGGGCCGGCAGCTCCCATCCTGTAGAATTTGAATGCAGATTTGTAGAATTTTCTACAAATCTGTTTCCTACACCATCCCACCACCCCAGCGCCTCACCCATTTTGGTGTGTGTTTCTCTCTTCCCCCGGCAGACCCTAACACGCAGATCCTTTACGCCTGCGATTCCTGCGGGGAGAAGTTCCTGGACGCCAGCAGCCTGGCGCAGCACGTGCGCATCCACACGGCCCAGGCGCTCGTCATGTTCCAGGCGGAGCCCGACTTCTACCAGCCCTACGGCGCGGCGGGCTGGCCGGCAGAGCAGGTCATCCCCGCCGGGGAGCTCCTGTTCCGCCCCCGCGACGGCCCCGAGCCGCCCCCGGCCGCTGCCCCGGCCCCCCCGGCCGAGGGGCCGCCCCCGGCCCCCGAGTGACCCCGCCCCCGCCCAACCTTTATTTAAGAGACAACTCGGAAATGGTGTAAAAAGTGTATTTCTGGAAGGAGAGAGATGGAATAAAATGCAGTATTTTGTAAGGGTTGGTGCTCGGGGAGGGGGCTGTGGCTTCAGCCCCCCCACCAGGGGATGTTTTGGGGTTTTTGCAGAGCTGGAGCCCAGTGGGGGACACTGAAATACTCCAGTCACTGCTGAGAGTGTGATGTGGATGGAGAGCGGGGATAGATGAGATAATAAAGGATAAAAACGGTGGTTTCAGGTTTCCAACCCCACCCAGAACAGCAGATGCGGATTTTTGGGGTAAAGCCCCAAAAGCCCCTCCCATGCTGACCCCCACTGAGGGAGGGGTGTGGAGGCAGGGGAACTGCCCCTGTTTGAAGGGGGAAAGGTGCTGCTGATGGAGGTGGAGGGTGGGAGCCTGTCCTGCCCCACCTGGGGTCTGGGGCTCAGCTGGGCCCAGCCACAAGGGACCAGCAGGCCTGGAGCTGTACGTGCAACTGCCCCTGTCCGTGTGTCCAGCTGGACACTCCCCCCCTGCTCTGTCCCCTCAGAACCCCCAGCTCCCCGGGGCGTGGAGGGAAGGGAGACACGCACGGACACAACGACAGGGGCGTGTCCAGCCGGGACAGACTGACACAGAGATGGCTGCAGGGACAGATGGACACGTGGAAAGCTCCATAGATGGCTGGACAGTGGCAGAGACACGTGGACACCTTTGGGCTGGACAGTTTCACATCCAGTTGGACACCTGGACATGTGTCTGTCCATCCATGTGCTCACCTGTGCAACCATCCATGTGTCCATCTGTCCTTATCCCTGTTCCCCAGCCTGGGGGGGTTGGAGGATTCAGGACAGGCGCATGGACAGGGCTGTTGGACCTTCACTGGAAATGGCTGGACAGACGGATGGACAGAGGGATGGATTGACAGGTAGACACAGACAGGGACATGTGCAGCTGGACACATGGACACTTCTGTGGATGGACACATGGCTGACTACATTCACAGCCAGACAGACAAACCATTGCATGTCCAGTCAGACAGAGAGTTGTACATCCAGCTGGACACATGGACATTGTACAGACAGACACCTTTCTCCTCCACCCATGAGCATGAATGCCCTAAAAATGCACTTTTCACCCCGAAGGCCCCTCTCCAAAACCCAGCGATTTCACACCCCTGCCCCGCCCCCCTCACGCCCCCCTCACACCCCTGCCCTGCCCCCAC
>JAWMQZ010000078.1:1975524-2026797 GCA_035584835.1 Tangara arthus
ACCCACGGACAGAGGGAACGGGGCGGGGGCGGGGCGGGGGCGGGGCGGGGGCGTGAGGGGGGCGGGGCAGGGGTGTGAAATCGCTGCTTTTTGGAGAGGGGCCTTGGGGTGAAAAGTGCATTTTTGGGGCATTTATGCTCATGGATGGAGGAGGAAGGTGTCTGGCCAACTGGATGTTCACTGTCCAGCTGGACGTACAATGTCCATCTGTCCAACTGGATGTACAATGTCCAATTGTCCAAATGGATGTACAATGTCCATCTGTCCAACTGGACGTACAGTGTCCAGTTGTCCAGATGGACATACAATGTCCATCTGTCCAGCTGTTCGTACAATGTCCAATTGTCCAACTGGACGTACAATGTCCATCTGTCCAACTGGATGTACAATGTCCAGTTGTCCAGCTGTATGTACAATGTCCGTCTGTCCAACTGGACGTACAATGTCCATCTGTCTAACTGGCTGTACAATGTCCATGTGTCCAACTGGATGTACAATGTCCAATTGTCCAGCTGTACGTACAATGTCCGTCTGTCCAGCTGGACACTCCCCTGTTCTTCTGTCCATCTGACAGCTCCACCATCCCCATTCCCAGCTGAACATGCTCCTGTCGGTCTGTCCAGCTCCATGTCCATCCATCCCCATGGCCATGCGTGTGTCCAGCTGTCTGTCCATCTGTCCATCCATCTGGACATTGTACATCCAGCTGGACACACGTACATTGTGCGTGCAGCTGGACAGCTGGACATTGTATGTCCGGCTGGACATTGTACATGCAATTAGACAGATGGACAGACACCTGCCCAGCCAGACACTTCCCCCTCCATCCCTGAGCATAAATGCCCCAAAAATGCACTTTTTGCCCCAAGGGCCCCTTTCAAAAAAGCAGCGATTTCACACCCCTGCCCCACCCCCCTCACACCCCCGCCCCGCCCCCGCCCCGCCCCCGCCCCGTTCCCTCTGTCCGTGGGTTTGGAGTCGGGATCGGGCCGGAGCCTTCCCCCATCCTCAGAACCTGGGCTGGAGATGGACACAGGGATGGGCCCGGACAGACGGACACGGGGCTGTGGGGGCAGGGCAGGGGTGTGAGGGGGGCGTGAGGGGGGCGGGGCAGGGGTGTGAAATCGCTGGGTTTTGGAGAGGAGCCTTTGGGGTGAAAAGTGCATTTTTGGGGCATTCATGCCCATGGGTGAAGGAGGAAAGTGTCTGGCTGGGCATGAGCATGTCCAACTGTCCAGCAGGAAGTTTGTCCATTTGGATGTCCGTCCATCTATCCATGCATCTGTCCGTCTATGTCCGTGTGTCCAGCTGGATGGCCAACGTCCGTGTGTCCAGCTGGACACTCCCCTGTTCTGTCATCTGACAGATCCGTGGGGTGGGTGGGTGAAGGGGATGGGCCTGGATGGACGGGCAGGTCCAGGCCCAGCTGGGTGGATGGACAGTGCACGGACACCTGGACATACTGACAGTTCACACCTGGCCAGACACACAGGCAGTGCCCTCCAGCCCCCCCAGCCCTTGCACAACACCCCAAAAATGCCCCTTTTTACCTCAAAGGCACCACTCAGAAACCAGCAGGGTCAGACCCTTTCCCTCTGCCCTGGTAATCCTCGTGTCCGTCTGTCCAAGCCCCATCCATGTCCGGGGTCTGTCCATCTGTCCCACCTCTCTCCCCCCTCCCTGGGGTAAGGGGGGGAGTCCAAGGTCCCACCCTGATCCCCCCAGTGGGACTTGGGGGTCGCTGTGGGGTGTCCCTGGCTCCCCACACCCAGCTCCATGCTGGGCCACCAGCAGTCCCTTTTTGTCCTGGTTTTACCCCAAAACAGGCTCTGGTCCTCCCCCCAACCCTCAGCCCGGGGGTGCAGGGGGAGGGTCTCCCCTGGGTTTGGAGGCCACTCCCCAAATTCTGTCCTAAACCTCCTTTTTTACCACACCTGCATGATTTTAACCCATTTACACCAGCCTTGATTAGGCTTCCCACTTGCACCTGGCAGGGGTTTGGGTGGAAAAGCAGTGAAAAACACCAAGTCTGGCTCTTACATTTCCAAGTATGATGAATATCAGTAATCCAGGGACAATTTTCGGTGAGGAGTTGGTGCATGGTGAGATTAAAAGTGGGGGCAAACCCTGCGATTTCAATTTTCACAAGTATTTATGAGACAGGAGGGGAAATCAAGAGGAATTGGGTTTGGGGTGATGAAATGACCTTTTTTTCCTGGTTATTTTTGAGGGAAAGGTGGGTGACCCCTCCCTGGCAGCCCCAAACTCCCCTTCCCTGCTCCCCCTCCCCACGCCGAGGGACGAGGTCGGGGCGCCGACGTGTTTTGTATTTTTTAATAAAGTTCGTAATCCAATGGACACACAAAACAAAACTGCGCTGAGAAAAAAAAATAAACCAAAAATAAACCAAAAAAAAAAACCAAGTTCCATAAATTAATTAAGTGTTAGGGGAGGCGAGGGGGGCCAGGGCAGAGTCTTTGTACAAGTGTATAACACTTCCACAGCTGATGAGACGAGGGGATGTTTAAATGAAGCGCACTTACAAATGAGTGACAATACAAAGTCTGAGTATGAAAATAAGATTTTTTTTCTCTGAAAACACATTTTTGGCACAGATTAAAAAAAAATGTATGTTGTGGGGATTTGATTTTTTTTTTTTAAAGTCAGTATTATATATATTTATATATATTATATATATATTTATATATACACACACCCACTGAGTTCTGCATATCCCACCAGGAAGGAAAAAAGCTCTCCCTTTTGTTTTGTTGTTTGTTTTGTATTCTCTTGTTTTTCAGTGTAAACTGTACATCCCAGATGAAGAGAAGACGGCTGCAGCAGGGGCAGGTGGAGGAAGAGGAAGGTTCACATCCGGAAAAAATAACCCCCCCCCAAAAAAAATAAACAACCCCAAAAGAAGGAAAAAAAAAACCAACAAAAAACCCAACGAAACAACCAATAAAATAAAAAATGACTGTGAAATGCTCCTTGACCCACAAATCTCAGCAGAGTCCCTGCGGAACGTCCACGGCGCGGTCAATGTGTGTCAAGACATCCAGAACGTCACAGCGTCTCCAACTGTGCAAAGTCCGAGTCACTAATTTAGTGCAAAGGCAGTTCAGGTTCTTTTTTATTTTTTTCCTTTTTTTTTTGTTAAAAAAAATAAGCCATCCTTTTCTCTTTTTTTTTTCTTTTTTTTTTTCTTTTTTGTGTGTTTTTTTCCCCAAAAAGGAGGCATGGGAACCCAAGCCCAGTCCACCTGCTGAGTGCATCAGTTGTCCATAAGCTAAAGCAACATGTAAACATCCAAGGTTTGATCGAGGCCGGTCAGGCAGGAGGCTGGTTTCTGGCAGCATATTTCTTGTTTCATAACCTTCTCTCCTTCTTTTGAATTAGTTTTATTTTAAAAGTAATTTTTTGTGTGTTTTTTTTGTGGGCTTTTTTTTTTTTTTGTCGTAGCTGTAGTTTTTTTTTTTTCTTTTTTGCTGCAGGGCCTTGGAAAAATTAAAAAAAATTAAAATTAAAATAATAAAAAGTCAGTAACTGGTAAACAGCTCATACCGACGCGATGACAATCATCAGGTGAGGAGAGATGTTGGAGATGCTGGCGAGGAGGTCTGGGGCCAGGCGGGACAGGTGGCTTTCCGAGAACTCGCAGGGTGGGAAGATCTGCAGAACGTAGGCAGGCTGCAGGGAGGGAAAAACCACAGATCAGAGACAACCCACGCCCACAGAGGTTTAAAAATGAGACATTTCAGTGACGTTCTGGGTGCTTAAAGCATCCTAAATCGTGTATAAGAAAGAAGCCATGGGTTTTGTTTCCCAGGTGGGAAGTTTTCCACACCACAGGCTGATTTGGCTGGGAAAGGCAGAAAAATTCCCATTCATTATAATTTCAGTGGTTGCTCTGAGTGCTGGGCTCATTTTGGGCTCCTTATACCCAGAATTAAATTACACACAGGTTAAACTGCAATCAGTGCAGCAACACACCTGGAATAAACCCTCCACGGGACCAAATGCATTCTGCAAGAAAACACCAGCTGTCCTGGAAAAATCAGGATATGGGGAATAAACCAGGACTCTACTTCAGAGATAAAAGAGCTGAGAAATGCATTTGGGAAATGCTTTTCAGCCCAAGACAATGAACTGGGAACACACCAAACATACATTTGGGATTTTTTTTGGCTTTGGGGTTGCTTTCATCGATTCCATCAATGATTATATTGATCCCATGAAAAATTTATGGATCCCATGAAAAATTTATGGATCCCATCCATGTCTTTGATGGGTGATGGAAATGTGGAGGTCGTTTGACCAATAACCCCAGGCAGATCTAGCAGAAGCCTGAGCTGCCTGTGCCGTAAGGGCCTGGTTTGGTGTCCCTGTGGCACTGCAGGGGTTCTGTGCCTGTGCCATTAGGGTCTGGTTTGGTGTCCCTGTGGCACTGCAGGGGGGTTGTGCCCATACCATTAGGGCCTGGTTTGGTGTCCCTGTGGCACTGCAGGGCTCTGTGCCATGCCCATACCTGGTTGGAGCCGGGGTTGGGGACGTTGATGATGCCTGCAGCCTGCTTGGCCTGCAGGTAGCTGATGAAGGCAGCCTTGAGCGACTCGGTCTGACTGACCACGTCCTCCTGGTCCCGGCCGCAGGGCAGGGCCAGCAGCAGGCAGTAATCGCTCTCCACCTGCAGGGGAAGGACAGGCTCAGGGAAATGCTGCATGAGGGGATCTTTTCCAGACATCCCTCCACTATCCATGGGGAAAACCCTCACTTTAAACTCCTTGATGTTACAGTTTGTACCCCAGAGAAGCGGTGGCTGCCCCAGAAGTGTCTAAGGCCAGGGCCAGGCTGGATAGAGCCTGGAGCAACCTGGGATAGTGGAAGGTGTCCCTGCCCATGGCAGGGGGTGGGATGGGCTTTAAGGCCCCTCCAACCCAAACCAGTCTGGGATTCTGTGATTTCAACACTTGCTGAGAGCTCAGCCAAGGTGGAAAAGACTAAAAATGGATTTTTATGGCCACCTGAACTCCCCTTCCCACCCTACTCAGACACACTGAAGGCATCAGGAGTTTGTCCCTGGGCTCAGGGTAACTTAAAGGTTCCCCAGCTCTCATTGCCTTTTCCACAAGTGCAGTGTAAGAGCTATTGCTCATCATCTGAAATCCATGTCACACTCCCTGGGTTGAAAGAATCAGTGTGAACACCAGGATCCCAAAACAGAATCACAGGGATCTCCTGAACTGGAAGGAATCCACAGGGATCATCAAGTCCAACTCCAGGCCATGCACAAGATCCCAACAATCCCTTCCTGTGCATCCCTGAGAGCAGTGTCCAAACGCTCCTTGGGCAGCCTTGGGGCCGTGCCCATTCCCTGAGGAGCCCACGTGACAGAAGCCCAGGTTTTGGGGAGCCCTGGTGTTTTCCAGCTGGCGAACCCAGCCAAGCTCTGAGACTCCCAAACTGCCTCCCTGCCCAGCCCGGGCCCTCACCATCATCCTGCGTGCGACGCCCTCGAGCTGGGAGGCCTCGAGCCGCATGCGCTGCGCGATGCGCAGGGGGGGCCCTCCCTCGGGCGCCGGCAGCGAGCGGTGAGCCAGGACGTTGTTCCCGGACACAAAGTGCAGCTGCACGGCTGCTGTGTCGTTCTTGAGAGCCAGCAGACCCTGCCAGACAATGGGGTATTTCTGGGAAGAGAGGGGAAGAGTATTACACCTACAGCAAGGAGGGTGGGATCTGAAATGCTGAGCTGCTCGGCTGCCACCGATGCTTCCATCGGAGGTTTAAAGGCTCAGCAGAGAGGTAGCACCAGATCAACCCTCTACAGGCCCGGCCTGGGTTACATCCTGCTAAATCAGGAATTCAGTCCTTTTCCTTCCAGCTGGCCAGCCTGCCTGGGTGGATCCCGTCATCCCAATCCTTCTGCCGCCCACCCAGCACAAGGCTGTTCCTGAATGCTCTGTTCCCTTTTACAAATGGACAAATTGAGAAATAACAGAAGAACTGCTTGAGGTCACATGGGAGACATTTGGTGCTGAACACAACTCTCAGCTCTTTGCTGGTACCTGTTCCTCACTGCCTCCCTCCTCTTCCTCATTTTCTACACTTGGAGTGGTTCTTCCTTTTTATTTAAATGAAATACACCAACTGTCTCCCCTGCCTATGAGGAAACACTTTCCAGGAAAATGCTGACTTGTAAAACTGACTTGGAACAGTAAACATGTCTAAAATCCATCAGGGACAAAACGACCCAAAACCCAAACAACGCCTTTTCTGCATCTGAAGTTTTTGATGCAACAAAGGTCAAATTTGGTGCTATGGCTGAGACAGAACCAGGTGATTTCCCCCCGGAACAGGAGCACAACACTCACTGTCAGCAGCTGGACCATGTCCACAGGTCTCTGGGACACAGGGTGAGGGGATGGCTCCTGCTTGAGCGTGGACTGGGGCTCTGGGCGGCTGAGGGGCGGCCCCGAGGTTGTGGGGATAAACATGGATTGCTTGGGAACTGCCTGCGGCTGGTGCGGCGACGGAAGCTCCTGCTTCATGGAGATGGCGACGGGCGAGGGGTACGAGGTCTGGCTCGTGTCCCCTTGTGCCCTCTGGAGGTGGACGTGGGGGTCCATCTGTGCCGTGTGCCTGTTCACAGGGGCGTGGTGACTCTGCTCCGGCCCTGCTGCCGACGGGCCCTTGGGATCCTGCGGGATCTGAGGGGTCTTGCTGCGGACTGGCTGGCTGGGGTGTGAGTGCTCGCCCTCCGGCAGACCCTGGGAAGCAGGGAGGGGGAAAAGGAAAGATGTTTAGGCCAAGGGTGTATTCAACCCCATTATAAGGCTGTCAGGACACCATGAGATTCCTGGTGGAGACACCCGTGTCACAGCAGCAGCCCTGTTGCGGCAGCACCTGGGACAGCCTCCCACTTCCAAGCCCACCTGAGCTGAAACCCCACTCCCTGAATCCTCAAGCCCATCTTTAGCCACACCATCCATCCAAGGATGCCTGACACATGCACCACCTTGGTACTGACAATTCTCCCCCTGACACCATATCCAGAAACCTGTAGGTACCTTCCCCCTTCCTGGGTGGAACTCCAGAGGGGTTCAGGAGTTTTCAGCTTCCTCTGATGCTAAGCAGCATTTGAACCCCATTTCCCATAAGAAACAGCTCCAGGTTCCAGTGAGACAGGTGAAGGGTTTTCTTTCTCACCTGGGACGGGGTCATGCTCCGGGAGGGCAGCCCAATGGGCGAGGCGCCTGGGAACTGCGGATGCCCAAGCTGTGCCGTGTGGTAGTTCCTCATGTCGCCGTACACGGAGCGGTAATCGTGGAAGGAGCTCCCGGCGGGATGCATGATCTGCACCCCGTGTGGGACCACCACGGGCTGCGTCAGGGGCAGCCCAGGCAGCTGGCTGCCCGAGGGCACGCTGAGCAGCCGCGGCTCGCTGTGGGGAGAGTGGGCCATCTTGCCTTCTGAGGATTTGGGAGTCTCTTTCCCGGGCTGTGGGGTCTTACTGACCGGGGGAGTTTTGACGGCCCCTTCGGGCGTGCGGGATTGTCGCGTTTCCGAGTGGTGCTCGCCCACGGCGGCCATGTGCGGGTGCATGATCATCCTGACGTCCCGCGGGACGCTGTACTGCTCCAGCCGCAGGCTGCCGGGGTGCATGCGGTAGTCGGGCTGCATCACCAGCACATCGGACTGCACTGGGGCTGGCCCGCGGCACACCGCCGTGTGGTGGAAGTGCAGCTCCTCCTCGGGGGGATGCTGGGAGGACAGCGGGGGCATGACAATGTCTCGGATGGGTGCTGGCTGGGGCGTGCTGGATCGCTGGGGTTTCATCTCCATCTGGGGTTGCAGAGCAGCTCGGGGGGAGTGCAGCGCTTCTGGGCGGATGCCGTAGGGAATGCCGGAGAGAGGAGGAGTGTTCATCCTCACCTCACCTTGGGATAGATGGCCCAGGGACACAGTCTGTGTTACGCTGTGGGGGGGCATGATAACAGATTGCTCGGGATGCATGCTGGATATGTACTGAGGAACGGGAATTCCCGGCGCCAGCATGACTGGGGTGCTGCTGGACAAAGCCGGAGACGAGGTACTGCCGGGGTGACAGGTGCGGGGGAACGGCGACGGTGAGTGCCCGCTGGTGCGCGGCGAGTGCGGCTCCTGTTTGGTGACCCCCAGGTGGGAGATGGCCCGGTCAGTCGGGGTGCTGGGACCCGAGCTGACATGGTTCGCTTCCGAGTGCATCTTCCCAGAGAGGGAAGGGTGGTGAGGACTAACCCCAGGACTCAGGTTGGAGGGTTGCAGAGTCTTTGTCTCCACTTTCAGAGCAGCTGGGTCAGACAGTTTTTTGTTCACAACCATCTGGTTATGGACCAGCACGGGTGGAGTGTTTACGGGCTGCGTCAGGACCTTGCCGGGCTGCGACGCCGGGGTCTGGACAGCGAGGTGGGACGAGTCGGCCTTGTCCAGCGCGGTGCGTTCCTGTTTGACAGAGGAGATGACGGGCGAGGTGTTGTAGGGCTGTGCTCCAAGTACCAACGAAGAATGGGTGGAAACAGTCCCATAGCCCGCCGAGGTCTGGGAGCCTTTCGGTGCCGGCTGGGATGGCGTGATAGGCTCCTGTTTAATCTGAGACTTGGATACAGACTGCTGGAACTCAATGTCCACAGCGCTGGCTGGGGGAATCTGGCTGATCTTGGCACTGATTCGCTGAGGACCTTCTGTCTTCTGCCCTGAGTAACTCAGGAGCACCACACCTTCCGAGGTGTTCACCCGCAGCCCTGGACTGGACCCAGTCTCCACAGGCCTCTCCTCAATAATAGACATCGATCCTGGATGAAACCTGCTGTTATCATTTGCACTTGACCTCTGCTTAAATTTTGGCGAAGGAGCATTGACGAGGCAGGTCTGGGTTTGGGGAGCTTGTTTCACCAAGGTGATCCTCGGAGCCTCCTCCAGATCCACGCTGTGGGGCATCCTGCTGATGACAGAAGTGGCTTTGGGAGCAATGACTGTGTTGACCTTTTCCTTCTCGCTGAACACTGGTGCTTCGGCCACCGGTGGGTCCAGGGCGTTGGTGACAGGAACAGCCGGCTTCTCCTCAGAAACTGGTTTGATGGCCTCCACGGCAGGGTGGAGAGGTGCCTCCTCCAGGCACGGTGCACTCACTGGCTCCGTGTGCGTCGTCGTCACGTGTGTGGAGGTTATGCTCGTTGCTGAGACATATTTGGGCTCCATGAGTATCTTCCTCAAAGTGCTGGAGTTTGTGTCAATATCTGACGCCTTTGTGTCTGGTGGGAGAGCAGGTGGGGGTGTGGAACGGGCACGAGGCTCCTCATGCCTGACCATCCACTCTGGCACCTTGGCAGCGCCGGAGTGAAGGGGGACGATGGTGGTGGGCACCGGGGTGGGCAGCTTGGCTGCCGCCGCAGGGACAGCAGGAAGGGCTGCATTTGGGGCACTCGGCGGTGTGATGGCAGAGTTCTCCAGGGGCGACCGGATCTTGAATCCGCTCTGACTCCCCTCGTCGAGGGGGACCGGTGGAGGACCCAGGTCCAGAGGAGCCGGAGCAGGCACCTTTGGAGAGGTGCTGCCCTCAGGGACAGCCTCATGTGCAGCCACGACGTCAGCAGCCACAGCCTTGGTGACATCAGAAGCACTTGGTTCCATGGATGCTGTGGGTTTGATTTGCTTCTCCTCCTTTGAGGCTTCTTCAGGTTTTGTCTTCGGTTCGTTGGCGGGGGGTGATTTGCTCTGCACCCTCTCTGGCTCAAAGGTGTTGACTTCGGCGGCATCGCCCTTCCTGCTTGTGCTCTTCTTGCGTCTCTGCCGCGTGGTTTTCTGACGGCCCTTTTCCTTCCGAGCAACTTCAGCCTCCTGCAAGGTCTCGGCCTCCTGTGCAGAGTTGGAAGATTCACTGAAGCTGACCTCAGACTCCTTGCTCTCAGTCTCCAATGCTGACGGGACAGAGCCAGGCACTGGCTGCACCACAGGCTCAACGGCAGCTTCGGTTTCTAGGATATTGTTCACTGCCTGATCTGTCTCAGGCTCCATCTCCTCCCGAGGGGACTGCAACACCAAGGGTTCTGTGGGGATCTCAGCCTCAGATTCAGCAGGATATGTCGGCGGTGCAGGGAAGCTTTCTGTCTCCCCAGAAATATCATTGATGATGGAGCCAATGGCTGCTGCCAGCTCTGTTTCACTGGCCTGGTGTGCAGGTTTATCTGCCTCCTCCTCCTGACGGACTTCAGCCACATCTGTCGTTGGCTCTTTGTAGGCAGCAATTGTTGGAGGAGTTTCAGTGAGTTTTGCAATGTTCTCCACCGCCTGCTCGAGCTCAATCTGCTTTGCTAACTGGGCAGCCTCAGGCGACTGCTTGGGCTCCCGTGTCACCTCCTTTTCCATTTCTGGGAATGAATCTTCTACCTCATTCTTAGAGAAGTGGGGTGGCAGGATGTCCTCTTTCGGAGGGCTCTTCATCTTGGGTGGTGACACTGCCACCGGCTCTGCCTCCTCTTCGGTAGGCCTCAAGGCACCCTTGACTTCATCGACGTTGAGGCGTATTTCTACATTTTTGAGACACACGGATGCCTTATCAACAACGGTTTTGGTATTTTTGTACCTTCCCCTTTTGGATTTCGTAACCTTTTCTGGCACTGGTTTCTTCTCAGTGATCTCAACTGTGGAGATTTCTAGCTGATTTTTCTCCACATCCACTTCCTTCCGATCACGTTTCTGCTCACTTGCTGCTGGCTCTTTCTCAGCAGCTTTTGCTTTGTTGCTGTTGTCACTGATGCTCGATTCCTGACCGCTTCTTTCAGCAGCATCTTCGGATTCAGCCATGGTATCGGCTTTTGGTTCATTCTTCCCTTTCTTCCCCTGTTGGGTGGCAGCAGCTGATGAGTGAGTGTGTGTGAGCTTCTGGGATCTAGGAGACCTCCAACCCTCTGCAGGTTTAGGAGCTTCCACAGTATCTTTAGTTTCAGCTTCCTCCACCTCTTGTTGTACCGGTTCAGTCTTTATTGGAGAGATCTCCTCCTCTGGCTTACGGCGGGATTTGGGAGGTCTTCCTCTCCTCGGGGTTGTGGGAACAGTAGTCACTGTTTCCTGTGGTTCCTTTTCCACTCTCTTCCTAGTGGACCTAGTGACCTCCATGGAGTCCTTCACCGGAGATGGGCCTTCGTTGTCCCCTGTGGTAGCATAGACTGATCTCACGTTTCTGCGCCTGGTCCGGCCGATCGGCAAGCTCAGTTCCACGTTTTCTGGCTCTGCAGCAGAACTTGGGGATTTAGCAGCATTCCTTGAAACCTTTTCTGCCTCCACTTTCAATTCAGAAAGCTTCTGGGTCTCCCCGCGAGGAGAGCTCGACCTTTTCAGTTTCTCACGGTCAATTCTTTCGCTCTTCCTTGTGACGGGCTTTTCTGTGACATTAGCTGCAACCGACTGCACGGGAGTCTTGGACCGTTTACTTTTGTAGGACTTTTTATCTTTTATGACAACCGGAGGTTCCACTTCCATATCATTGTCGGACACAGGTGGTAGGACTTCAGCAGCCGCCTCCACCTTTTGACTCACACCAGCATCGGTGTTGGCAGAGGGTGGAGGATTTTCCTCTTTAGGTTCTGCAGCCTCATCTGACTTCTGAACTAGCTTGGGCGGAGGTGGAAGCAGCTGGGCAGCCTCAGGTTCTGGATCTACACTGATGTCTGCATCAGAAAACGAGGCCCCAGGAGTGGGAGGTTTGGTATCCAAGTACGAAGGATGTTCTGTTGTCACAGCATCTTCCTCTGGCACCACGGTTGTAGCAATAATTTCTTTACTCGCTTCTACAACTGGCGGAGGTTCTGTTTGCTCAGGAGGTTCCATTTTGACAGGAGCAGCAAGTTCAGGAAAAGGTTTTTGTTCCTCTACTGCAGCAGCAGGTTCAGAAAGTTTCTCTTCTTTGACAGAAGCTGGTTCCACCAGGACCTTTTCGCTCACTATTTTCTCAGGAGCGATGGGAGCTGGTTCCTGTGGGAGGACGGTGACTGAAGAAGGACCAACAGCTGAAGAAGGTTTATGTTCTGTTTCTTTACTATCAGGAACCATTTCTGGTGTTTTTGGCCGGTTTTCTTTATCTTCCTGTTTCTCCACTTCTTTTGGTTTCTGATCTTTTTCCTTTTCTTTCTGCTGCATTCGTGTCAGCTCAACAAACCTACTGTGGAAGAGAACCACTGGCTCTTGCACCAAATCAGCTGTGCTGTTCGTCCCATCGGAGGAGGACTGTCTTCCATACAGCCTTCCAGAGATGAAGTCCAGATCATCATCCTTCCTCTCTAAATGCTGCAGGCGTTTGGAGTCCTGTTCAAAGATTGAACTGTGCAAAAACCGAGAAGCAAACAGTTCCTGCCGCTCTTGTTCCTCCTCTTTATGATCCTCTTTTTTATCATCCAGTTTTCCACCTTCGGAATCGGTTCTGATTTTTTTCTTTTTCATATACCAGGATGGAATAGGTCTTGGAGCCGAGTCAACCTTCTCCTTGTCTTTATTGTTTCTGAAACTAGCAAATCTTGAATCCCAGTCTAGAAAGGACCAGTTTTCCTCTCTGGAGGAAGAGAGGGATTTAGCCCTTTCAAGCAAGGCCTTTGTGTCAGGTGTGATTGTCTTGTCCAATGCAAAAGAGTAGAATTTGTTTCTTTCTAAGGAACCGGACTGGAGTCTTTCCTCTCTTTCACGGAACTTCTCTTCTCTGTCCCTTAATAAAAAAGACAACCTGGAACTCTCTAACAAGGACGAGGCTTTTGGGGAATGGGGCTTGTTTTCGCCATCGTCATCCGAATCTGAAGGCACCTCCCCGGGTTCCAGGTCTCGGACAGACCGTTTCCGTATACTGTCTCTTTTCACAATGCTGCTTGGAAAGCTGATATCGACTCTCCCAGGCTCTTGTTTCACTTGGGTTTCCCACCTACTTGAGTCTTCCTCAGAACTCAGCACAGAGAGTTTTATTTTAGCCATTTCTGCCATCTGCTCCCTTCTGCTGGAATCATAAGGATTGAATTTCAGCGAGTCCTCCCTCACAGTCATGTTGGAGTATGAAAGACCCTTTTCTTCTATTTTAGGTGACTCTTTGGTTTCCTTCAATGGCATTAACCTTGGAGAATCGAGCGTGTCGTCGTCCTCATGGAACGGGAAGTGCCTGATGCTTGGAGAACATGACATCCTTTCGGAGTCCTCACTCACCTGACGAGAACTTCTGTAGTTCCTTTCTCTCTTGGTGCTGATTTCAAAGTCAAACTGGTCAGTCTTTTTCCTTTTACTTGGTGGAGAGTCATCGGTGACATCTTGTGGAGGCTTTCCCACCTCGTGAACCAGACTCCGCTTTTCATATTCATCCACCTCTTTCTTTGGACTGCCAAATTTCTCTGACTTTGCTATCTCCATTTCCAGCTGCTGTTTCAACCTGCGACTTTGCTCCATCTGTTTCCGGTAGCTCTGCGTGTGGTCAATGTCGATGCTGATTTTCTCCTCCGTGTCAGCCGACTGAGGTTTCTCTTGGCTGAGTTTATGGTCTGGTGTTTCTTCAGGAAGGCTGGAGTAGTTCTTCCTTGTGTCCTCTCTCTCTGTTCCCTGCTCATCCAGCAGCTGTACCTGTTTATGCTGGGGTTTTACCGGGTTCAGTTTTTTAGGAGGGAGTTCCTGAACTTCCACAGGTTCCTCGGGTGCCTCCATGAGCCTCGCCTGCAGATCCAGCGTGGGACGCATGCCAATCCCACCAACATTAAGAGTGTCCTGAATTTCTTTGGGACTAGTAACAGGAATAAGTCTTTCCAGTTTGAGTTTTTTAGATTCCCTTTTAAGCATCTCCTTCCTCAGGGGTTTTCTCTCCAATTCTTCCCTTAACACTGGTGCTTCTCTAGACGACGCTGTTGCATCAAGCTGCTTTTTCAAAACCATGCGTGCATCCTCCTCATCTTGGCTGCTCCGTTTTACATCCAGTTTTTGCCTGTCAGGTTTCGGATTTGCATCGGCAAAACGCCTTTTACGAGCCTCCAACTTGTCTAAATCCACTGCGTTGGCCCCCTCGGAAGTTTGCTCTGTCTTCAAGTGCTTTTTGGGTTTCATTTTACCCTCCTTGTCCACCACTTCGATGTGACTGGCAAGGGCTTTCTCCTTCTGTACCTTGGTTCTGACAGGTTCTAGTTTAGACTGCTCTGACTTGGCTTGCTCAGCCTGGGACGTCTGGGTTTTCTGTTCAAGCAGTGGGGATTTCAGAGTGTCATTATCCAGTTTTGCCCTCAGTTTCTCCAGCGCAGGCTGATCGATCACCTTCCCCTCCTTTTCCTTCACACGGGTCAGCACAACACAGGGCATCAGTTCCAGGCGGTTCTTTGCTGTCCCTTCTTTGTCACCCCTCTCTTTGCTTTGTTTACTGTTGCCCTTCAGTTTTTCTGGGCTGGGCTCTCTCTCATTCTCCTGATCTGTTTCCGAGGACTGAGAGCTGGGCGAATGGATTTTCGCTTTTCGTTTCTGCTTATCTGTTTTCTCTTTTTCTATTTTTTCCAGCTTTTCCTTCCTCACCAAGCGCTTCTCCTTGTCCACCCTCTCCTGCTCGAAAACGCGCTCTTTCTCCACCTTCTCGTTTTTTGCGTATCGCTCCACGCGGGCTTTGTCCAGCTTGTCGTATCGTGGAGGGGACAGCGAGCTGCAGCTGCCGCTGCGATCTGAGGACCTGCTGTAAATTCTCCTCTCCGAGTCGCTTTGCAGTCGCTCCGACTGCGAGGGGGACGCTCCGGGGCTCTGCGGGCGCCGCGAGTGCGTCGGGCTCTGGCTCCGCTCGATCGGCCTCCGCTCGTGGTCTCTGTCCCGATCGGATTCAAACCGTTCCCTCTCCCTCTCCCTCTCCCGTTGCCTGTAGCTGTACTCCCTGATGTCCTGCTCGTACGGATCTCCCCGGTAATCCCGGTACTCGCGAGGGTCGTCGTAGTATCGTGGGTCGTAGTAGTCTCCCTGGTAGGGATCCCACTCGGCGTAGAATTCTCTGCCCCGAGCTGGGTATTCCCGCCGAGGATCCTCGGGATACGTCCCTGGGGTCCGAACGGTCTCGTAGTAAGTACGGTCAGGGGCGTATTCGTAGGATCCTCTTCGCTCGTCTCTGCTAAACATAAGAATAGACAGATTCTAGTCCTCCTTCTCAACTAATCTACTCTGTTACCATAGTTTTTTGCTATGTAAAGAAACCGTTTTCTGATCTTTTTTCCGATGTGCATCAAGGCAGCTGCACACAGAGGTTTGGCAAGGCATCTGTGTGCAGTGGACTAAATACTTTTGTTAACTTATCAAATACGAAATGTACTTCATGGGTAATGTCATAACAGCTCTTCCAAGCATTGTTTCACCGCCCTCACTCCTTTGTTTTTGTCAAATTCAAACCTTGCACGAAATGAAGGAAAAACCAACACAGCACCTGTACACTCACACAAGGCTGGCAGGATGAAGACACCCCCTTATCCAGAACCAGAGACCTTCATTTGACTCTGAAAACATGAGTCAAATCAAAGTTCAGGCACGGAATCTCTCCATTACTAAGCAGCAAAGTGATGGTAAGATTTCTTTAAAAATCCTAAGCCCCTGCAAGTGATCTTTTAATTCCCAAATTAGCTCTTTCACTGCATGTGACCTGCTGGCGTTGCCTGTTTACAGTAAAACCAAGTCAACAAATACCAGGCTGTTTATAAGATCAGGTGAATTCATTCAGCAAAGCAAGTCGAGCAATTAATGTTGTTATTTCAATACCTCCAAGCAGCAAAAATAAGTAATTTGTAAGACTGAACATGGCAGGGAGGTGGAATAAAGCTGGAGTTCCAATTCCCCACCATTATAGAGTGTTTTTCACACTCTGTACTAAGGTGGGGTCGGGCTCTGCTCCCAGGGAACAGGGACACC
The DNA here is from genome assembly GCA_035584835.1 of Tangara arthus. Lineage (NCBI taxonomy): Eukaryota > Metazoa > Chordata > Aves > Passeriformes > Thraupidae > Tangara > Tangara arthus. The sequence continues at coordinate 1,991,446 of JAWMQZ010000078.1, forward strand.
AGGAGAGGGAACGGCCTCAGGCTGGGCCAGGGGAGGCTCAGGTTGGACACTAGAAGGAATCTCCCCATGGAGAGGGTGGTCAGGAAATGGAAGGGGTTGTCCAGGGAGGCTTGGAGTCCCCATCTCTGGAGGTGTCCAAGGAAGGCCTGGATGTGGCACTCAGTGCTCTGGGCTGGGGACAAGGAGGGGAGGGGATCAAGGTTGGACTCAATGACCTTGGAGGTCCTTCCCAACCCAAATGATTCTGGGATTCCTCACAGGTTTATTTGGCTTCACAGTTTATGTTTTATGTTAAAAGCTGGCAACTTCCACCTTTTAAGAAAAGTAAAAAATTGAAAAAGGGACGAAACACAGAGACTAAAACCTCATCCTCCAAGTGAAGTGAGATGTTGTGAAAAGCAGCCGTGAAGTTAAAAATATTGATCAGGGATTTTGTTTGTTGTTTCATGTTTTTTTTTTTCCCTTGGGTCCTATTTAGACTGGCTCCAACTACAACCTCAAGAGAAGGTGGTTTGTGCAGATCTCAGCACCTCTGCAGGGAGGAGCTTGGAGGGGCACCTGAAGCTGCAGAATTACAGGAGTCACTGCAGAGCTCGCTCCACTGCTCCATGATCCATTATCCCTATGGATCTGCTAATGACTGTGTGAGCAGAGTGACAGAGAAGGAAAAACCAGACTAACGTGTGCCCAAACACCAGAAATCAGCATCCTGCTCAGGATTACTCCATGGCAAAGACAAGCCCACCTGAGTCCTGTGTGCTAAAAAACACCCTAAAATGCCCTTCTCTTGCCTGAATCCAGCACAGTTCTGAGGAAATGCTTATTGCTGGTACATCACAACATCTGGCAAGGCCTAGGGAAGACACACTTGCATTTCCATTATGCAAATTCTGATCACCAATTTCCAAACTCTGCTCGCTTTTAAATCTGCTCATTTTGCATTGTCAGACCAATCTATTTTGCTGCAAGAAACTGTTGGATTTATCCAGCTCCCAGGTACACCCAGCATCACGCTGTGCTGACTCCTGGGCAGGCAGAGCCCTAACCATGAGCCAGACTCTGGAGGGAATAAAACATGGGTGTTTTTTCAGTCAGTGAAGGTAAAAAAGCCCAAAATGTGGCGTGTTTCTGTGCCAGGTTTTCAGGGACAAATAACTGGCTGTGCAGCATGTGGTGTCAGCTGCTGCCAAGGGGTAGCCTCACAGGTCACAGCCTTATTCAAAATAAAAATGCATCCTTACTCAAAATGTATTATTTTATCAAGTTACCAAAAAACAACTGTTGGAAAGAGGGAGGTGGAAGATCAGATTTTACTCTCTGCTCAAGGGCTGAGCAGCAGTTTATCAGACTTTATGTACGCCCACCAACACACACATTTCTCTGTTAGAGATAAGCTGCTCTTTGCATTCCTAAGCCATGATGAATGACTCCCAACTGCGTCCTGGTGACCCACCAGAGAAACAGGATACTTAAATACGGATCATGCAGACAACTGAAACCTCCACCTCAGCAGGAATTCCACTAACTGGCTACGCCTCAGATGTGTGAGAGCCTGCCTGCTCTAACGCGCACAGCTTTAGTTTGACCACCTAAATTTAATTTTTAAAATAGTGAAGAGGTAAAAAAAACCCTAAAATGCAGAGGTGTTTTTAATAAAACTTAAAAAATAAGGATTAAGTTGAGAGGAAAAAAACCTTTTTTAAGAATTACGGCCTGAAGAAAGTTTGATTGTATGATGTGGAGGACAATGATTGTAAAAGGATTGTGTAAGGTGATGCTGAAAAACAAAAAATAGAATGAAAATATTGATACGTGCCTTCTTTCTGCAAGCATTTCATAGAAGTCTCTGATATCTTGACCCGTTTTCTCCATGGAATGATAAAATGCCAACTGACTCTCCCGATTAGCAAAGTCCACCTGAAAAAGAAAGGGGAAATCACATTCAGTCACAGAAACATCTCACTCTGCCAACATTTCCCTGTCTGCTGAAGATGGGAGCAGAACTGAAAATGGGGGTAAAATTTAATAAAAAATGTCACACACTTCCCAATTCTGGTCCAGCACATCCCCAGGAATAAAGACATTTCTCAGTGGAGCTGTGTAACTACCTCCTTACTATGTTGTTGTAAGCTGCCATCCCAGAGGCTTCTGTTGGGCAAAGCGGCAGGAAAAATACACATTATTATCATCGTGGTATTGATGTTTTTAATGCCAGGACAGTTCCAAAGTCCCCTTTATCTCAGGGCAGTGCTACAGAGGGTCAGGATTACAAATCCATTCTGGACTCCATGGTGTTTGTGTGGGGTTATAGAGCAGGGAAAGAACCAAGGCTCCTGAACTGCAGCTCCCTGTGCCAGCTGCTCCAAGAATTGGTGTTTTCTAGTCCTTACAAACTAATGGCATAATGAAAAAAAATTAAGGATTAGAACAGATTTCATTACGTGTATGCCACATAATGGAATATTTTTAATATTCTAGTTCCTGTTCTTTTTTGAATCAGCCCAGTCCGGTGTGTAACCACAGCAATGGAGCACAGGCCCACATCGGGGGTGTTGCTTATTCCAAAGTCATTAAGCAACAAGATCCACACAAATTGTGAAACTTTTAAGGGACCAGACGCTTTCCTAACTGGAAGGTGACTGATATCCAACACCACACTCAGAAACTGCAGAATAGCCAACTCCCAGCTCTGGGTGAGGTGGGAAGCTGCTGAGACCATGCCTGGCATCACTGCCCACTCTTTAGGAGAGGAGAAAGGAGGAGGAGGAGGAAGATAATTCAAAGGGTTGGCTGAACCTCCCGTCCCCAGTTAGTGGGACTGATGGGACAGTCAGAACAGGTATCACCACATTCACCCAAATCCAAGATATCCCTGTACATGTTAAGTGTTGCTCCAGGAAGAAAAGTACTTTCTGTGTGTTTTTTTAAAGTAATTTTTCAATTATTGTTTAAAATGTGTTGCAAGGAAGGACAAGATGATCTTTAAGGTCTTTTCCAACCCAAACCATTCCATGATTCCATGACTGCATGTTGAGGTTAGTGTACCCCAGAACCTGGACATCAGCCATGGGGCAGCTGGATGCAGCCATGTGTTTTCCTGGAGGAACTCACACCTTCAGATTTCCTTTTTTTAACACAAAAACAGACAAAAGTGTGCCTTGGATTGGGGTAAACGAGGCAGTGACACGGACACCAACACTCAGGAGTTCAGAGAGACAAGTTCAGCGAAACAAACAGCAGAATACTGGAAAAGGCTTTATAAGTAACAGTTCAGGATTCCCTGACATCTTGATAAGCCGAGCATAAAAATATAATTTAAGCCTTTGATATGTGGGACATGTGTGTCCCGCCAAGTATTCCTTGAGTCTGGCAGTCTGCACTGCCAGCATTTAAGGGGGAAGGCCTAAACACAATTTGTTCCTCTTTTTTTGCCTGTTTTGCTTTGGTTTGGAGGTCATTCTGCACACCTTAATTTTATTCCCACCGATTTTCCTCCCCTTGGTCTCTTTTACAGCTGCTTGTGCATATTCAATCTCATTGTAGAGAACCAGGGCCATGCCTTTTAAGCGGTCAAACACCACCTGTAAAAAACAAAAAAACAAAACAAAAACCAAATAAGAGCCTCATCCACAGGACTTAATGTCAGTCCCAACAAAATCCTAAGTCATGAGGATACCAGGAAGGAAATAATTTTTAGCAAGGTGAATTTCCAGACTTTTGTGATGAGGCATATTGGAATGAAGAGACAATAAAAGGACACGGGACTGCTTTGAATTGTGGATATTGTGGCTTGAGGTATATTATGCCTTTATTTTGTTTTTCTGTATTTTACTTTGAATATTTTTTCTTTGTTGACTGAGTTTTGTGTAATTTCTTTGTTAAGGGTTTTTTTTGTGCGTGTGGTTTTTTTTTTTTAATTTCCAATGTGTTTTAGGGGGGAAAAAAGGTAAAGGAAACATTTAATCCCAAAGTGGAACCAGTTTTTGTTATCAGTCTGCAGTACCACTCACCACTTGTTAAACACCCAATTTCCAAATACTGCCTTCCTTTAGCAGCATAAATATATTATTCAAGCAACAACAGCTACAATAAAGAATGTCAAAGCTGCAACACAAACCTACAAAAATCCTTTGGGGAGGCCAGACCCTGATCCTGCAAAGATTTACACACGTTGCTTAATTTTAAGCACATCCATGTCCAATAAAAACAGACAGGACAACTCCCACACTGAAGTTTAAGCACGTGATAAATCACTTGCATGGGAGAGGCTCCCACTGCGTGACAGGGGTGTGTTGCACCATTGTTGACTTTCTCTCTTCTTCCATGTACTTTTGGCACTGTGATTGTCCTGACTGTTTTTAAAAGTCTTTTTTTTCTCGGTCTGATGAAAAAAAACATAGTTATGTCTAATTATGTAATTAGCAAGTATGAGTAATTACGTAATTAGACTGCTGTTCTTCCAACTAACATTTAAGAAGTTTTGCTGGGGAGAGACTGTACTGCACAAGAGCAACAAATGGTTTCCAATGCTCAACATCTCGGCTCACTCAAAATACTTCTTTTTGGTTTCTGTCTATGTTCACAAAGCCCTGTCAGCCAAATTCCACCCCAGAGAGAATTTTTTCTACCTGAGCTATAAAGCCCTGGACAGTGGGGTTGAAAGGACAGGATGGGAAGAAAGGAAGACAGTAACGACTTGGAAGCACAAGCCAAAGCCTCCCACCTACCTTCACCACAGGCCCGTATCGGCAGAAATGTCGGGTCAGATACTGATCCGTAACGTTTGTGGAAAGCCCATCTAACCACACGCAGTTTGTAGGCATGCTCTTCCCAAAACCCAGCTGGACACAAAAGGGCAAAACTTCCATCAGTATAGTGCACAAGGGTTAAACTCACTGATCAGAGCCTGCCTGATGAAAGACTTATCTGGAGAAAGCTGTTGTTTGCATTGGGTTTTCTAAAATTAGCATCTGGTGCAGGTGCAAGACAAAAATCAAAGAGCAATTAATGAAAATAATTCTGCTTGTTTAAACAAATACTGTGTTTGACAACATTGGGTTCTTCTACAGTTTGAATGTCTGAGAAGTGACAGGCTGACAGCTCTGAGGCCTGACAGGCCCCGTCTGCCATGGGGAGTGGGATGGATTCCCAGCACTGCCCTGTCAAGTGGTCCTTCCAGGCCAGGGAATGTCAGTCTCTGAGTGTTCAATTCCAGGACTGTGTGTGCACAGAGCCAACAAAAATGCTGATTAATCCCAATCAGGTGGTGGTTGAAACCATCACGCTCTGATATGATCTCACATTAAAAAACATCTTACTTCCATAAACTACCTTGTTGCAAAACATCCCACGATGCAGCAGTGGGAGACACAAGAAGGATACAGTCCAGGGGTGAATTTCTTTACCTTGAGCCGGTTATTTCCAAGATATTCCCCATCCATCTTCTTAATGGCTTTGCAGACGCTGGCGATGTCGCAGTACTGCAGGAACGCGTACTGAGGGACACCGTTCACCTTCTTAATGTCGATGTCCTGGGGACAAGCACAAAACACAACAGCCCACAGTCAGTGGTCAATCCCATCTAAGAGGACTTGTTTTTTCTCAGGGACACGTGGCACAGCAAGCTCTTTAATTAATATTTTCTTCAGAGGGAGGATTTAAACAATAGTAGACAAGTTAAAACTTTGCTGTTCTGCTGCATCTCAAAACCAAATCCTTACTGAGCAGGGAAAGCTCTTTATCCCGCAGATTTAAATCCAAGCCTGCAGAACTAAGCCTGACCTGATCAACAAACACCAGCTTTAGGCTGTTAATACTATATCAAGAAGAGACAATTCAGGATCAAAGAAATACAGATTAATTTTCGCTCACAAAGGCTCACGAGAAAACAACCTGCTCCGATCCTCATCTCTGAGCCAAGCCGGGTTTCTTTTCCAAATAATCATGATCCATCCTGTTCCTAGAAACACAAAGTGATGCTGGACTCATCTCTTGAACCAGTCTGACTCATGGCAAAGGCAAAAAGAGTCTCAACTTTGGTTGCTGTTGCTCTTTAAAACCAAGCCACCACGGGCCCATTCAAAAGTACAGCCAGAGGCTCACAAAGCCAAATAAAGGCTGATTTTAATCGATTTAAAAAAGCCCAGCAAGCCAGGAGCTGACATTTGGTTAACAAACAAGCTCAGCACTAGCACTGGAAATGTACCCAAAGCCTCTGAACAAACTCATGATGCTATGATTCATTCCAAGCTGAAAATAGGAGGTGGAGGGTTTGGTTTTATTTGTTGGAATAGCAGGAGCTGCCTTTGTGAGCCACATATGGATCTAAGCACAAATGTTCCAACATCCAGGACAGGCTAATTTCATGGTTAATAAATTTAGGGACAAGGCAGCAGTTTGACACGGTCTCACCCAAGAGCTCTTTATCTGGGAAAACAGAAGTAAACAGGGAGATTTACACAACTATTAGACTCCTACAGCCCTGGCCTAATGATTTAAGTGAAATATTAATACAAAACTACATTTCCAAGTGTCTGAAGTAGCACAACTGCAACCACAGCAAATTATACTTGACCACTCACCCTGGGCAAGCAATTCCTTGTGACAGGCAAATAAAGTATCATTATTGCGCTCATTACCCCTCAGAAAGGTTATAAAGCTGGTCCCTGCTGCACCTGAGCTTGCAAGTTTTCCTGGAAACAACGAGGCAGCACTGCCTCCCAATTCTGAGCCATTAATAATGCTGACAGGGAGCACCACGGCACACAAAAGCCAATTTACACTAGCACTGATAAGCATCTTTATCAGGAGAGCTCTGCTGCTCTAACACTGGAAAAGGGTTCAAGCCACAGACATGGCACGAATTCATACATCACTACTGATGTCAAGGATACAGCAGAGTCTGCACACACAAGAGCTGCCAAACATCATAAAATAGGGATTTTATAATTGTTCACACTGTACATGGAAGCAACCTCTTCTTTTGGGGAGTAGCAGGGATGGGGTTCCTGGAATGTGTGACTGATTCCTCAGCTGCAATAGACATGTCAGAGCAGAGTGAAGGAGGCACAGCACATTCACAAGCACCCACAGCTGACAGGGAGAACACAAACAGTCTGAAGCCCAGACTCAACAGGAATGACAGAATAAATACCAGAATGGTTTGGGTTGGAAGGGTCCTTACAGCTCATCCAGTTCTACCCCCTGCAATGGGCAGGGACACCTTCCACTGTCCCAGGCTGCTCCAAGCCCCCTCCAACCTGGCTTTGGACACCTCCAGGAATGAGGCAGCCACAGCTGCTCTGGGCAACCTGCGCCAGGGCCTCCCCACCCTCCTGGGGAAGAATGCTGTCCCAATATCCTGCCTAACTCTGCCCTCCTTCACCTTAACCCTTGTCCTGTCACTCCATGCCCATGTGAAAATTAATTAAGTAGGACAGCTGCCAAACTTTTGTGGAAAATTTCCCTTAAATACAACATTGATGTGAATTGACTGAAAGTCATGAACAGAGAAGAGGAGGCTGCTCTACCTCATCTGGATACTCCCCCTCAGCTGAAAACCCAAATCCCTCACATGCCATCACTGATCACTCTGCTCCAGTCCCCTCTGCCTGGGCTGCTTCCACACACACTGACCAAGCCCCTTGTTCCAGGAATCAACAGGAAACTCAGATTGACACAGTTGCAGGAGTCAACGTGAGAACATCACCTTGCAGATTCACATCCCAAATACCCAGTCAGCTTTGGAGCTACCAGGAGAGAATTACCAGGAGAGACATTTGCTGTAAACACTCCTAGGACTGTTTTTCCTGCTAAGCTACCCTCAACATTCATATGCTGAACTCTGAATACAAAGAAAAGCTTTCAGGTATATTCCAGCAAGATGAGTGACTCAGATTATTACAGAAAGACTGAATTATCTGTCGTTGACAGATTTAGCAGCACTCAGAGCATTTCACAGGTCTGTACAGAAAGGGGGGCAGTGCCACCCCACGCAGGACACCATTCACGTACCACAATTCCCCCAAAGCGCTGGAAGATGTTGCGAAGGTCGTGGTAGGTGGTGGTTTTCTCCAGGTTGCCAATGAACAGAGTTCTCGTTGCCTTTGGGTGAAACTCATCTATCCTTTCATCCAAAGGACGAAATTCATTCTCGCTTTCGGTTTCTAGGATAAAAGAGAGCAGGAAATTTGTAATGACTGGAGATTTGGATCATGTTGGTTTATTCAGGTCTCCTTCTTGATCTGAACACGGGTAACCACTGTCTTTGAGAAAAACACCCAGTACTGCACCCATGACTTGCTATTTATGTGGGATTGAGAATCTTTATATTCCACGGAAGAATCTGAGTATCCTCAGGTGAAAGGGAGTTGCACCTTTCAATTGCTTCTCTGGAAATTTACCAAGTATCAATGCTTGAGTGCATGAATTCCAGGAAGGCTTCCCTGTGCTTGGGGAAGAGCACGTGGCAGGAGTTTGTTTTCAGGAATCAATTTTTAAAGAAGCCATTGAAGTGCAGTCTGAGAACTTCACCACGTGCTCAGGGCTGCAGCTCTCACTGGTTGGTCACGTGGGCTGTGCTGCCACAGCCTCAAAACGCAGCACTCGTTGGCTGTTTTAATTAAAAGGAGGTGAAACAAGGCTGGGAGGACTCAGTGCTGCACTCACACCACCCACTGGCAGCTGCTCCACCGAGACATGGCAGATGAGATCGTTCCTTGCAGCAGATCCCACTCTTTGGGAGGACGGCAGCTTTCCTTCTCTCTCGCTGTTTGATCCAAGAGCATCCACTCTTTTTGCTCCGGAGTTTATTGTGGCATTGTCCCCAGTTTCTTTAAAGTATGTTTCCTACTTCTATTCAGCCTCTTTACAACAGCTCCCAAACACACCCAGAGTCCCATGGGAGAAGGGCATGGACCTTACCTGGTCCTATCCAGGCTGTGACTTCAATCTGCATGCCAAAGAAGAGCTTTCCTTTGGAGGCATTCAGTGCTTTCTCCTGGTCCTCCTGCTGCCGGAAGAACACGAGCCCATAGCGCTCCTCGGACGCGCCGTGGATCTGCACCGACGTCACCTTCCCGTACTTCTTGAATTCGTGGAAAAGTCCATCTTTAAGGCTTGTATCTAAACCAACGAATAAACATTAATACTGCAGAAACGTCACTTCTACCATCTCAGCAACACCATAAAAGACATGAAGAATTCTGACTGTCTTTCTGAAATGTGACTTAATCCCACTTAAATCTGCGCTCACATGACTGCCCTTTTCAATTTGGGATGCTAATTTTGACAGTGTCCAAAGTTTCTTGCTGATCTTTCTCTTTTAAACCCAAGAAACTACACACACGAGGTTTTACATGGCTAAAGCTGGTGGTGGATGGTTTTTGCTTCTAAGAGACACCCAGCTCCAGGCAAAGAAGAAATAACTGGAATACTCGATTAAAAATCCCACAGGAATACTGTGCACAGCTGGGATGAGGTGTCTGGAGCGGAGGCTGGAGTCACACAGCATTCAGTTCAGTCAATTCAGAAATATAACCAGGCAGATTCATCAGATTTTGCAGAATCTGACTCAGCCCCACACAATCTGTCTGGGATTCGTGGGATATTGACCTCAGTTCCGTGTCCTTTCAAGGAATATGACAGGCATTAAATCTATAAGGAAGATACCAACACGTGAGGTACTCTGCTCACAAGATTAACAGATATTACTTTAGCTCAGCCAGTGCTTCTGCATCCATGAATTCTGTTAAAACTGTTTCACAACTGATGCCATGCTGGTTTTTCCTGTGGGATCTCTCCTGTGCTCAGCACAGGGAACAGGGAGCAATCATGGGTGCTCCTCAGCACGTGGTTTCCTGGGTTATTTTCCATGCAATATGCATTGCCTTCACAAATATGCTCAGGGGTGTTTTAAAGCACTCAAACTGCAACAGAAAACCCTTGACTTTTTGGATTAAAAAATAAATTGAAGCAGGGTGACATAAAACAATCAGTTTTAAGTTAAAAATGGAGATGTGTCAGTTTTTTCCCTGGGAAAGTCCACATTACTGTTGGAAGCACCAGCTCCAGGAGCTGGAAATGCCCAGTACTTGGAGCTGGGACCAGCAGGGTATCTCACAGATGGTCACTAATTAAGTAATTTTCCCACTGTCACATAAGAAGGGAGGCAGAAAGCAGGGAGAGAATCCCATCCTCAAAGGCAGCATGTGGCTGCCGTGTGTCAAAGACTCAGTACAGGTTATCCCACCAGTCCCACCCCCTTTCCTGAGTGAATTTACCTGTTGAGCGCACTGGAAGATTTTGCACCTTGATCCCAAAACTCTTCCTGGGCTCATCCTTCTCCAGCGACGGGAGCAGCTGGGACGCAGGCGCAGGCACGGCCGTCGACTGCACCGAGCGCGCCGGGGACTCGTCACTCGAGCTGCTGCTGGAGTCACTGCTGGGAATGGCATGGAGGGAAGAACAGGTGAGTGCATGGGGAAAAGTCAGCCAGGAAATGGTTATCTTATCAAAAAAGCAAAATTCCAGAGTTTCTGCTCATCCACAGGCCTTCCACCCTTTTGTGCCTGGTTCTGTTTCTGCGCTGCCGCCCACTATTCACACAGATTTAAGTGCCTTCCTACCAATATCCCCCTCCAAAGCCCCCAGAGGAGACAGGCAGGGAAATAGAATGTGGGTAAAATGTCAGTGAGATCCTGTTACCCACCCTGACAATGGTGGAGATTTAATTAAGTGTAATGCAATGTTGGACCAGCTCAGGAGCTTGTGTAGAAAGAGTGGAGAAATACAGGGAGGATGCACAGGTCTGACAATGCCTCAAAACGCCTCCCAGCACTCTCATGTACAGGAAAGAAATATTATTGTGCTCTTAGGCATGTTCCCTGAACAGATCTGTACTCCAAAGAAGCCACGTGTGAAAATCATGGCAAGCATTTTGGTCAACTACTTGGAAACAGCCTGGATAGGTGGGGATGTCCATGTCCCTGTACCAGCCATGGCCCAGGGTGGAACAAGATGATCTTTAAAATCCCTTCCAGTTCAAACCATTCTAGGATTGTCTATGAACCAGCAAACACTGTTTCCAGACTCAGCCTCAATCTCCAACTCCAGACATGAAGAATTCAGACCCAAGAACACCTTTTATAAACAATAATTACAGCGGAAGAGGATTTGCATATTAGATCACAGAGGGAGTCAATCTAACCCACAGACTCAGGATCATTCAATGCTTCGAGGAGAGGCAGAAATACAGAGAATATAATGTTATTAAAGCTTGCCCAGTGGGGACACGTCATCCTGCTTCAGTGGTTCATTTCTTCCCCGAGGCACGAGGGCTCAGAACAGCGCTAAAAATAATTTTGTCTGACATAACCCCGGAGACTTTCATTCTCCATTACACGAGCAGCCTTCGAAAAAATTCTGCTGGAATTTTAACTCGGAGGCTGGAGGGGGGGAGATGTGCCACGTACTAAAATAACCCTGTCAGTCTGAAATTTGCTGCTTGATTGAATTTTTATACTCCTCTCCACACTGTATTAGAAAAACGATACGCAAGTTTATCTTTTTCTTATCTTAAATATTTCATACCCTTCTTACAAACCTTCTTGCCATTAAACCACTTAACTCTTCCATTTCTTTTCTCAGGGAAACCATTTCAGGCTTCTAGTAATTTCCAAGATTTGATTTTGTGAGCTCTTCTACTGCTTTTTTTGTGGGTGTTTTTCTTCAAACGTTCAAAAAACCTGGTTTTCTTTCTGAACATCTTGGTGTAACGAGCACCATGGCACATTCCCAAAAGCCCTTGGGCTCTGTCCCCATTATATTTGGAGGCGCAGAAGTGAAGACAATCTCTGTCCCAAAATACTTACAAACAATCCAGAAGGATATAAAAACAGGCCAGACCAAAATAAAACACAACAAAAAGGGTCAAAAATGCAGAAGTAATAATAAACATGAGAAACTCTGCTGCCGGTCTCACCCTCTCATTACAACCCTCCCATCCCATCCAGCCACTTCACACGCTGGTGCCTTTCCCACACATTCTCCTCCTACTCCTCCGGTTCCAGAGGAGGAAGTTCAGCATCACTTTGGGAGAGGAGTGAAAATAAAGCCATGCCAGGAATGGAGTGAAAAACTGAGCCCTTCCCCCTGCCCTGCTCTTGCCCAGGGCAGCTGCCCTGCACCACCCAACCTCTCACTTCATGGATAATAAATAACATTTCCCTTCCCAGCTACAGTCCCTTGTGCTTTCCAGCAACGAATCTCCCACCATCAAGATGTCCCTTCACAGCCTCATTTTTCTGCTAAATTGGTAAACTGCCTTTATTTCTGTCTCATCTGCACACCCTCCTTTTGCGCCTTCTTCATTAATGAACTATTTAATCACTGAAAGTGAAGAGTGGAGCATTTCTTCCTCATCTTTATTCCATTCCCTCTGCCATTCCACTAAATCACCAAACTGAAGTTCTTCTCTACAGCATTTTGGGAGAAAAACAAACCCAATCCCACAGGAACAGGCCCTCAGTGTTCTCCAGGAGTAACATCAGCCATCGCCTGCTACTGGAAAATAAATTGGCAAAGAATAGAGAAACTTCTTTAAACACAAATATAGGGCAGAGAATGTGTGTGGGGAGAAACTGAAAATAATTCCCAAGCTGACAGCAGCTCCATGTGCTTCAGCAGTCCCTGGGAAAGGTAAAAATAGGACTTCAGGGCTGCAGAACCCTCTGCCCTGTGCCCATTTCCACTTTCCCTTCTCACATCTTGATGATCCTAAAGCCCTTAGAATTCCCGTGTGCTGAGATTGTATCTCTCGAGCAAGAGGCAGTGCTAAATTGATTTGAGCAGTCCTTTAGAATGGAGACAGGCTATTTTAACAGTTTGGGATTTTTTAATGAGGATATTAAAAATATGGAGCATACTGTTAAAATCACAGCATTCCACTAGAGAGAAAATATTATCTTGGGATAATACCATTAGATATCCAAGCGATGACACAGCAGTGCAACAGGGTGATAAATTCTAGAAAGGAGCCTGAATTCTGTGCAACTTTGGGAATCAAGGATCATACTGGTAACTTCCGTTTCCCCAGGGAGTTTTAAGGATATGTGTCCCTTAGCAAAGCAAGACTTTCTGAGACATTCCAGAAAAAAAAAAAAAAGTCATTATTTCCTGACTATTTTTAGACAAGAAAAAAAAAGATTGCAAGAACAATCCCCCCCTTTCTTTAGGGAAATCCCCATCATTTTTCAATTGAAGAAACATGGATATAATAATTCAAAAGTAAGTCAAAGGTTTGATGTTCTGTGAATGGGAGAATGATGGAAGAGTTAATTATAGCTGCTGTGTCACCCAGTTATAGCTCACAGCACAATCAAAATAAAGTATCTGACAGGGAATTATGTGGAGTCTTGAGCAGCAAAATACAACTCTTTTTCAGTTTTAAAAATATACAGATCTGAAGCCTGAAAGCTGCTCAAGGACAAGTTCCCAGAATATTAAAATGAGAATATGGCTTTGCTTTTCCCTGTGAGTAATTTTGAAAACAACCATTCGTTGCCAACGCAGAAAATAAGTTATTAAAAATTCTTCTGGCAAAAGTAGGTTCATAAAGCTTTTAGAACCAGCTAGGGAAATTTTAACACAGCAACATAACAGGATAAAACAACAGCTCTGATAATCTCCTCCTTAAAAGTATTCTAAGTATCAATAGGTTTTGGGGCAGGTCAAAAATGGCACAAAAATAGCTCTGTAACTTCATTTTGGGCTTCCGCTAGCAGCATTAAACCTGGGGTGATTTTTTCCAGAAGCAGAGCGTGCTCTGGCACTCAGCCTTTTCCCAACACGGGAGAACCTGCTCTTCCACATCGCTGTGAAGTCAGCAGAGCAGAATGCCAGCACGCCGAGGAACTAATCTCCAGAGCTGTCACAACACACGCGCGGCGCCGGGAGGGAGCTGGGAACCAACGCCGCTCCCGGAACGTGGCATCGCTGGGGAACAGTCTGAGCACTTAACCAGCATTTCAGATGCTCTTTTGTCCAGCCCAGATACTGCTAAAATCAGTTTCACTCTACAGCATCACAGCATTGAAGAAAAATTATTTTTGCATTTCACGGTCGGCAAAATCAGATGGGAAAATTGAGCAATAAGAGAGATTGTTCTTAATTAAACAAGGGGTGGACATAAAAGAAGCAGTGCATTGATTTTTTCTGATTTTAATTACTGGAGAAAATGCAATATGAGTTTTTTATCCAGAATTAATGGCACTTGATATAAAAAGTGTACAAACACAAGAATGTGGAGATTTACTTTTCTAGTCCACCTCAGTATTAGCTTGTGATTTTCATGCTGTAAAGTTATCAAAACTAAATCCTCATCTGTTGAATTACATGCCTTTCAAGTAGAATATAAAATACAAGTGACAAAAGAGTGGATGGAGTGGAATCTACATGCACTTTACTACAGGTGTAGTTTACAAGCCCTTTTAAAACACTTATTGGCATTCCATAATTACCTATGAGTATATTAGGATGTGCTCTTACTCACACTATTTATGTGTCCATTTTTTATAAATCATGATAAAATCTATTAATAACTTACAATATTTATCTATGTATCTATTTTCCATTAATCAAGATTAAATTTGTTCGTAATCCAATCTAAATTTTATCCACATGGGTTGATTCCCAAAGACTCAACATGTAATAATCCAGCTATGAGATTCAGACTCAAATAAATCTGGTTTCATGGAATATCCTGAGTTGGAAGGGACCCACAAGGATGATGGGGCCCCATTCCTGGTGTCAGTATATTGCAGCTCATTTAGCACACAGAATTTTTCTCTGCTCAGTTCTAAATGCAAAGATGACATTTCAAATCCTGGAATCCCACAAACCACTCCTCCTTTACAGAGAAATTTCTCATTTTCAGGCAATTACAGTTTGCAGGCCTAGTGGCGATGAAGTTACGCTGGGTTTACGTGAGAAATGAAAGCACTGAGTGGAGAACACAAAGCCAGCCGTCCTTTGTTCCCACAAAAGGAGATAAAAGAGAGGCTCCAAGCCCCTGGATGGAATGGGAGACCTGCTGCTTCCCGTCAATGGCAGCAGCGCTGAATCAAGGGATCTCACAACCTGCCCTGCACCCTCCTGCAATTTTAAAATGTGGCACAATTGTCATTTCTGCCCGTTGATTTATTTGAGAGCAGTGAGTCAGCTGCAGGCTGGGGACTCCCCACGAGTGGCAGGCGGGAAACAAAGCTGGAAACACGGCAGCCGCCGTGGAGGATAAAGCAGAGGGAAGCTTTAACATCCTGCAGGTGCTGAATTGCCAATGCAGGTTTAAAAAAGCAAAACAAAACCAATCTGCTGTTGCCCAGAAAAGCTGCGACTGCCCAGTCCCTGGAAGTGTCCAAGGCCAGGTGGGACAGGGTTTGGAGCAACCTGAGGCAGGGGTGGAATGAGATGGGTTTTAAGGTGCCTTCCAACCCAAAACATTCCATGATTCTGTCATTCCATGATTCCAACCTCTATAGCTGGAGCAAGTTAAAAACAAAGCCACTTAAAACCAGTTTAAAACCTTTGCATTCTTCATGCCAAATTTCAGCTGTGAAAAATGTGAAAATTAATACTTAAAGTTTGTTTTTATAGCTGACTTCAAAAACTGTTTCACCAGACCTGGTGAAGCATCCCGGATTTTTTATTTTTACAGGAAATATGCAGAATGATCCCTTTTTCCCTGCCAAAATTAACTTGAAATCAGGAACTCTGCCTGGCTCAGCTCGACTCAACACCCTGTCAGAATAATCTCCGAGTGCAGATTATCTCCTAGAAAGATCTACTGAGGACAGGCTCCATCCCTGCTGACAGCAGGTTATTCTCACGGCTGATGTCAGCAGCAGATTCCCAAGCCGGGTCAGGAAATCCAAAGTTAACGTACAGTCATCTCTGAATGGAAGAACAGGAACCCTCGGGTTTTCTCCCTGTCCCTCCCTTTCCAGATCCAAGTTAAGTCACCACAGATGATCTCCATGCACAGAACACCAGCAGTGACCGTGCTGTATGATCAGCTCCATCCAGAAGACACAAATCCTTGCGATACTTTATAGGCTTTGGAAAAAAAACCCTGCTGGTTACATTTCTTCAATATGGGAAAACAGCACTAGAAAATTGCTCCAAGTTTCCTGAATGTACTGGTGTGTGTTTGCGAATAAAAAGAATTAAAAAGACCTGATTACTGCCAGCCACCACCCACAAAAAAATTATGGCAACTGCTTAAAATAAAAGCTTAAAAAATGCACTGTATTCCATTCTAGCAATGGACTAAAGGATCTTCACCTGTGAAACACTTTGACTTCTGGATGGAAAATTGTACATTGGAGCAATATATGCAAAAGGTTATTACAGACTGGTATTTCTGACCTACTGATAACTATTACATGAACCTAAGAAGATATTTAACCAGAATGCAGAATGTCCCCTGTTCTCTACACACACGTAAGTAAAAAATGCACATCAAATCACACTTTCCTTCCTAAGGACAGCAGTAGACCATTCCCACAAAACTCCTGACACCACCCTGTTAATCCAACAATCCAGGTGGCTGTTCTGCCACACTCAAGCAGGAATCATAGAATCCCAGAAGGTGACCCCTAGAGATCATCTCAATCCAACACCCTGCCACGGGCAGGAATAACCACAATGAAAATTACAGAGGTCTGGGCACACTGACCTTAACTCCTTCTCGAGGCTGATTCCAGCACTGACCTAAATATCCAAGCAAGCAGCAGGCAGTTGTTCTGTACACATGACACGTCCCACACCAGGGCATTTGTATGGGAAAAAAAACATTTCACACACCTGCGGAAATAAATACAAGGGGTTTTTCCCTCCTTCAAAGGAGTTGTTGAACCTGAAGTTGAAGACGTCAGAAAACCCAGTCCAACCTCTGAGGTTGGTTTGTATGAAGAGATCAAGAGGAAACGAGCCGTCGCCGCATTTTGCCAACTGCAGGCGAGCGCTGAAGGGGCTCAGCCCACACAGGGAAACCACGAAGAACCTGAACCTCGTTCCTCCATGTGCAAACAAGGCTTTCCACTGGAAATATGGATAGAAGAGGAAGGGCAGAGAAAGCCACCTAAACATTCCCTCAGTGTAATTACCCTGTGCCCATCACCCCGGCCTCGGCCCCTCCGGAGCAAAGCTCACCGGGATGGGATTCTGTGACATTCTTGGCACCCGTTCAAGCCGTTGAGAACTTGCCACCCAAGGAACTTTGGTTTGTGCGTGTCACACACTCTGTTGTATTTAACAGCACTCAGCTATGATACAACAATCCACCGAGAGGGGGGAAAGGCCAGTGCTGCACAGAAACAGCCACAAAAAGCATGCAACAGATAAAACCAGCATTTACAACTCTAAAGAGAGATCATTAAATACTGCAGGCTAACGAAACAAGGACATCCTCCTTCCCTTAACTTTTTCTGCTTTACCACGCCCAGAGAGAAGACTACAATGATCTCCTGCTGGGCTGGAATCCTAAATCCAAAGAAATTAAATTAAATTATGTTTAAGGGCCATGGGAAAGCAACACAACTGCGACAACTCAATGTCCTTTACATCGCCAAGTAACACACACTATTGCTGTATTTATTTCAGTCTCTGACCAGCAAGTTTTTGAAGACACAGCCTCCAGGTACTATTTACCATATATTTATCCTAAGCCAAGTGAGTGGCTTATTAACATTCCATTTGCATTTCTGTGACAGGCCATGTATAAATATATATAAATATATTTACGTCTCAGTTATTTTATCCTGATGTCTGACACCTGATCTTTGATGAAAGTCTGAAATGAATCATGGAGAAGATGGAGACATTGCTCAGAAGGATGGACTACTCCCACCTCCAGAACCACCTTCCCCTGCAGCCCTCAGAGTTTCCAGACAGCCTTGGGGTCCTTTTAATTCTTCCCTGCAACTAAACAACCCATTATGACTGCTAAAAATATGTATGTTTATATTAATCTCTGTCTGGCTGAGGACACTGTGCCCAACCCACAGTCGGTGTTGTCACCTCGCTCCTTGACCTACGTCCCCCTGTCCTTGGGCTTGAACTTCGTGCACCAAGAATTAAAAACACTAACCTGGGGGGAAAAAAAGAGTTGGTTACAAACACACTGGCCTATCTCTGGAGCAAAGAGCAGACTCAGCATTGACAACAACAGCTTCCCACTGCTAGGAAGAAGCTGTTCAATCCCTGCGCTTCCCACAGTGGCAGGTGGATGTGGATGGGTTTGGTGTTGAATTTGGGAGCAGCTGGAGTTACCTGCCTGCCCAGCCAATGCCTCTCTGAACCATGGATGCTCCCTGGGAACAGTGGGATTGCTCATGCTCCAAAAGAAACCCTGGGAAGTTGAAGGAAATGCTTTCTCAGCAAACAGCCACGGTGACGGAGCTTGGCGCTGGGAAAGATAAAAGTCATCGAGGCCTTGAGGGTGAAGTACAAAGCAGCTCTTCAGCTCTGCTTTCCCACAATTAAACTTCCACCAATGCAAAGAGGGAAGAAAGAGGGTGGGTGTGAGAATGGGTGAGCAGGATGAGCCTCTGTTTAACATCACCTTCACACAGCAAAGCCCTGGGTCAAGATCCCTCGTGAGAAGTCCTGCTGCAGCCATCCAGAACTGCCACCTCCTCCAGCCATGCTCCAAATTATTCCAAGCACTGCCAGCACATGCCTGAGGAAGAGCTGCTGCTCCAGGCATGGATCAGACAAACAATGGCCAAAAGCAGAGTAATTGTGTTAAAGGGAAGAGCTTGTGCCACCTATCTGCTGATGATCTAAATTAGTATTTTGTAACTGACACTTCAGAGCACATTAAATCTTTGGACAAAAGCTGTATTTTAGTATCAGGTTCATGGGAGGCTGTCTTAACATCCACTGCAGATGGAAAAGGAAGGTATGAAGAGGTCAAGGTTTTGCCCAAGGTCATTCCATGAATCATGGAGGGAACAGCCTGAGGAATTTGATCTCCGGGCTCAAGGGTGGCCAAGTCTTTCCAAAATACCAAGAAAGCAGCACAGAATCATTTAAGCTGGAAGAGAACTCCATGATCATCAAGCCCAATATTTAAAGGCAGTTTCCTCAACAAAAGCACTGCTTTCATGAAGGGACCTACTCAGCATCCTAGGAAAAAACACCAAACTCTACTCCAAGTGCTGCCTAAGAGCCAGGAGAGTCAAATGCCGTCGAAAATGCAACCACCACTGCATCCAAGTAGGCTACAACGCATTTACTCAAGGAGCAAAAAGTAACCTCTTTTGCCTTAAGAGCCCAGTCAAATGAATTCCTGGGAATAAACACTTCTAAGTACAATTTTAAAACCATTTGGCATTGACTAAGTGTTGAGCACTGGGCATCTTTCAGAAGAAAAGCCTTTTTCAGACATATGCTAGAACAAAAAAAAACCCCGAGCACTGATTCACCTCCAGGTTACTGCAGTTACTTTTTCACAAAAAGCTGACAGAAGATCACGGCAAACAGCCCCATGGAATTAATTCTGTCTTCATGTTTTAGAAAAGCATCACACCTTGCCTTAAAAAAACCAAGCCAGGCACTATTTGCATGCACTGCCTCCTCCCAACCCAAGGCATGGGGTTTTTTTAGCAATACACAAAACACCATTTGTTGAAATTCCTGATTTGGAGCAGTTTTGAAATGGTGCATCCTCTCCTATAAACAGAATTGTTCCTGGGATGGGAGCTGCAATGGAAGGCATGCCAAGATACACAGCTGAGCTACAATGCCGCTTAAGTAAATTTGGGAACATGCAAAGCTTAATATAGAAATTCCCTTTATGGCAGATAATGCCGTGGAAGTTTAGTACTTCTAAAAATGGTCACTATTGTCCAAAGAGAGAAATCCAAATGGAAATGGACAGGGCAACCCTAGCTCTCCATTCAAAATAAATCCATTTATCAAGGGTGTTTTTCAAAGAGAATTTCTATTCCCTTACATCTTAGGATCATAAAATACTCCTTCTGATCTAAGATTCTAATAGAATTTTCTACAGCCTTTCAAAGAAACACCAAAGAGATGAAGGGAAGAATAATTTTGGAGGCTTTTTTTTTTTTAATGCCCCCTTTTAGACCGACAACAGTGACTGGAGGAATCACAGGAGAGCTCTGTAAAACCAGAATGGAAGCTGCTGTTCTGGAGTAAAGGACTACTTAAAATGGAAGGCCTGGGAAAAAAAAAAGTAATTTCTGTGATCTCAGGCAGCATAAATTATAGAGAGAAGACATTTGATGAGTTCTATGCTAAGGATTAATTTGCCATTTAAAAATGCAGGGAACAGATGGATCTTTTGGCTAGGACTATATTTGGGAATTACTTCATTTTGCTGCCCACATGCAAATAAAAATACAACTAAAAGTAGAACTTTTTATGAGCTTTCACATAGGTAGAAAACAGTGAAGTAATGAAAATAAAACCAAAAAGAAAATGTCTGTAAATGTATGAAATAGGTAAAGTGCCACAGCGCCTATTGTGGATCTGCAGTAGGCTGGGGGAGAGAATGTGATTTTACTTTGTTGAACAACTATGGAGAGTAATGCCAGGCTTCAAGAGCAAATTTAAGAGAAAAACAACTCCAAACCAACCCAGCAAAACCCGTATCATATGACAGTGTTTGCCACGAGAAAGCTACCTTGCTGTAACTGAATTCCATGGAATTTGTTAGGATTTAGCGATTACATCTCCACAAACGGCCAGAAGTCCAGGGATTCTCTTTCCCAAAAGCCTGGGCCAGCTCCATCACACTTAGCAGGGATCACAAAGCATGGGTGAGAACTTAATTTGCGAGAAAAATGCATAAGTAGGGTAAAATCCAGAAGAAAATGCCTTACACCTCCCTGGACCGAGTACAGTCCTGGCCTCCACCCCACACGGCAGCGGCTGGGGAAGGAGGAGCAGCACGAGGCAATCCCACCGGCACAGTGAGAGCACAGGATGGAAGAAAAGTCCTCTGAGGAATTCCCACAGGCAAAGCCTGTGAGCTTCCCTTACGGGAGCCAGTGCTTTCAAACCCCCAAACCATGGCAGCCACACGTACAGGGTAATTAAGCACCTTCCTTTTTTCCATGTGATTTCTCTAAGTTCGAGATAAACTGCATATTAAAAAGCATACCCAACATCAACTCCTGAGACAGCTGTTAGATACCATCTCTGTTTCTCCTCTAGCAACACAATGAGCCTTTCTCCTCCCTCTCTCCATCTCAAAAACAAACAAACTGAAAATTTCACCCAGCAAAGCCCAGACCGGCACAGGACGTCCTCGGTGTATTCCCAGACTCCGGAACCGGGGTAAGTACAGCTCCGAGCGTGTTTAGAAAACGAAGAGGAACAGAAAATCTGTACTAACCCGACAGCCTCCTTTCTGTGACTATTCATCCTTCACAATCCAACAGGACACACCAGCCAGTAAACAAACATGGAAGGGAGGGACCAACTTCAAAGCAAGTGTGTATAAATCTTACATAATTTGAGGGTTTGAGATCTTGCAGCAACCTCTTACCCAACGAGGTGTCAGATGATCCAAGGAGGTCAGACCTGTAGCAGCCACGGTAAGTAGGACACTCTGCATCTCACTCTGCCCAGCCCGGCACCGTCTGTCCACAGGGACCTGGGGCTGGGCATTCTTGGGAATTCACTTTCAGGAGGAGAACAGTGCCTTTCTTTCACGTGTTATCACGCCAGAAAAGCCCTCTGCTCTCAAACGGATGAAAGATAATAAATACGTGAATACCCTTAGAGCCGAGATCTGCTGGAGATGTGTCTCAACTATTTTTGATTTTTAAACTGTTTTATGAGGTTCTGTTTTTGCCCAGGTATAAAACCGATGATTTCTGGACATCTGCAGAGAACACCCCACAACCATGGAAGAAATGAGGATACAGGCCTGAAAACCACCTCCCTCTCGTAGAAAGGAGTCTCTAAGAGGTACTTTTCCTGCCATCCTGGATTTCCAAGTGTCTTCTAGCCAAAACCATCGCTTTGAGCTAAATAAAGCAACTGAGCACTGAAGCCCAAACATTTCCCATAGAGAAGGAATTAAAAGGCTCCATGTCTCGCTTCTCCAGACAGCACAGTGCACTCATGGCTGGAAGGACCAGGAAACAAAGGAACAGGTCCCCTACCTTTGTTATGGGCCACTTGCGAGGAGGGATCACAGAGAAGTCCTGTTTCTTAATGCCAAAGCTATTTTTGCTCTTATATTAGGCACTTAATGAATAATCATGCAAAGACTTTATTCACACGGCATCTACACAGCGCACATCTTCCTGCTCCTCCTTTTGGAAACTCAGCTTCCCTTCAAGATTTAAACAAAATGTGGACCACATCCCAACACATATAAATTTTTTCTCCTCTACAGAACACATCGAAGCCCTCACCTCTCTGCTGAGCCTGTGATTTTCCACTCAAGAGCCACGTTGCCTTCTCCTCTCCGAGCAGCATTAGGAGCTGACCGCAAGGATCTGCACTGGGACCCCTAATCTGCTGCTAAGAAGCTTTTGCACTTAAACCCTTGATGCCATCATTAGTGGTTTCGGCACTCGCGACGTCACAGCCAGACTGCGCTCGGTGCTGGGACGATGAGCGCAAAGCTAAGCGCATCAGGTACACGGTTAATTCAATGGGCAAAGATTAGGGGATGATACTATTTTTTATTTTTTCCCCAATAAGGCTTATTTACTATTAATTCCCATCCTTGTGACTGTATTTAGGTACAACATGTTCCAGCTGAGATTGTCTGTGAAGTTAACACCCAAGTCGCATCGCTACGCCTCGAGAAGACCTGTTCTCCCAGCCCTCAGGTTTTACAGGGAAGGTTCTCCTTCTGCATCCATGCCTCAAACATCCTCTTTGGGAAAAAAAAACCAAAACAAAACCAACAAATCGTTGTATTTGCAAGTTCGAAGGGAGGTGGTGTCTAAGCTTTAATTGGAACAGCCCAGGCAGTGGCTGGATTTTTCCTTTGATCACTCTAATGACTGGTATTTTTTCAAGAAGCGTTCAATACAGCCTTCCTCTTCTGCTACTCACCCCTCCATGTGAATATTCATCAGAAATTATTAAACTGCCCTTTATTCCAAAGGTCTGTGCGATGGGGATGCTCTTCCCCAGCTCTGGTGCCCGTGTCTCCATCTGAGCTGTGTGACTCCACCACCGCTGCAGATAAGCACTTCCAGGCTTCGATCCTCTAATCTATTTTAGCCATGATTCACATCCAAGCTGTGTGTCTCCCAAGGAAAGGCGAATCTGGACTGCTCGTGCAGAGGGAGGCAGCCACCACAGCCCACGGCACCACACGTTTCCCTGTTTTCCTTGGCTTTCTCGGGGCTGCTTTCCCCTTGCTCTCCCAGCGTGCAGCAGGAAGGGAACAGAACACATTTCTCTTCCTGCCTCCAGGATCCCTCAGACTAAGCCTGGCTTCTGAGCAGTAACACGGGCAGCTTCAACTTCCCTGACCTCAGCTAATTCTTTCCTTCCCTCAGCCTACTCAAGATGATTAAGCAAAATACTTGGAAGGAAATCAAAGCCTTAAAAATGCAATTAGAAGTGACCATTTTGTTAATACGCACACGCACAACCCCAAAGTCAAACCCAATCCAACAGCACCTGACCTTTGGGAAAACGGCAATTTTTAGCAGCTCCCATGGACTTAAGGAACAGCCCAAAGTCTCCCACAATGTTGGTGGGAGCAGTGCTGTCCACATAGCTCAGGTTTTTCCCACTATTCCTAAAAAAGGAGGTTAAGAAGACATGAAATTGCGAATTCTCACACCAGACTCTGGCTTCCGCAGACCTACAGCTGTCCAGGGGTAACTTAAAAATATCATTTTTAACACACATCCTTCCACACACCCAGATTTTCTCCCCCAGCTGAGGAAAAAGCAAGTTCACCAGAAAGTCTAGAATAAGCTGCCACAAATCCTCATATTCTCCAGCAAACATTCTGATCTCATTGCAAGAAACCTTTAAAGCATTGAAATAATAATCTCTTTAACAACAATAAAGTCATTTGAAATCATCAAAATAGTTATCATAGTAATAAAACAAATATTTTTCTAGGGCAATTTCCACTTCACCCATCCACAACATGATGTATTTTTAAGACTCCTTTCCTGAAATTAACTTGAAAAAAGGTGGTTTTTTTCCTCTGCCTGTAAAGAATCAAATGCATTTGAGAAAGCAGTAGTTGAGCTTCTGGGCCCTGACACAGAAACAAAGGCTGACAGCCCAGATTTAGATAAAAACCTACTTCTGCACATTTAGGAAGAGGCTTAATTGCTTTGTCACTTAGAGCCCGCAATTGCCAACTATTACTGGGAGTGCAGCAGTGGTGGGGGGTATTAATTGCAGCCAAATGTCCACTTTTTTTGGGCAGCTCATGCCAAGAAAATTAAATACTAAATAAAAAAGAAATTAAAACCCCTCTTTGTTATAACGTTTTAAAGTATTTTATTGTCTATTTATATGTAAGGGGGGGGGAGGAGATGGGTTCTCCCAGAGGGGCCAACAAAGACAGAATTTCTATTTAATTTTGAAATTGTGTCAAATCACGGCAGAGGTGGTTGGGGATGTTGGGGCAGGCTCCAAAACCGCCCTTTTGGGGGATTTTTAGGGCTGATTCCTCCAGCGAGGAAACCAGTCCTTAACTTCTAGAGTGAGCAGAGCATTTAAGGTTTAAAACAAATAAATAAACAACCTAAAATAGGTTGAGAGGGAAAGAGGGTGGTTCTCCCCCCTCAGAGCGGCTCTGACACAGCCGCTGCTACTTCATTTCTCTGCGCTGTGTGAGGGGGAAACCTTCACGCAGCAGCGAGAGCTGCTCCAGTGCTAAGGTGGGGGGAGGGAATCTATATATTTTTTTTAATTTAAAAGGCTTTTTTTGTGGCAATGGCGGTGTTTTTCCGCGGGGCTCGGGCGGCCCCGCCCCGGGGGCGGCGCGGCAGCCCCGGCCGGCTCCCGCCGGCTCAGACCGGTTCTCAGCGCAAACAACCGCCCCCCGCCCGCCGGGGCACCGCGGCGGCGAACCCCCGCTTTTCCTCCAGAAACACCCGCTTTCCCCCCACAAAACACCCGCTTCTCCCTCAGAAACACCCGCTTCTCCCCGCCCCCCGAAACAACCGGGTGAGGCGACTCCGCGGCCGCGCCGCCATTACAGCGGCGGGCGCGCTCCGCCGGCTGGGAGGCGAGAGAAAGCGGCGGGGTTTCGGAGCGAGATAAAAATCTTATTATGCAACGCACATTTTTCATAGATTATTGCCGAGTCCAGGGCTGAGGTAATGCGGGCTGTCAGCAGCTGGGGCGAGAGGCTGAGGGACAAGCGGGCTGCGGCCGCTCCCTGCCAAGGGCGCCGAGGCACCATTTCTTCACCGTCCGTGAGGAGAACTTTGATATATCACGTTATTTTTTTTTTCCACAGAAGGATCTATTTATGTGGTTACACATGCACAGGTACGTCTTTTTCGGCATATCTCGAGTATAAAGCTTTGCTTTCTGTATTAAAATCTCTCCAAAGCTATCTGAAAACGTTCTGCCTGTGCTCAATCTCAAGAAACCCGATACAGTCCCAAGGGTAAAAAAAGCCACGTTTAAAGGATGGTCTCGGTTATATTTAGCTGAGCAGCAGCACAGGCTGACACGAGCAGAAACACAAGGAAGAACAAAGTGAAAACGCTCGGCAGTTGTTAACAAAAACCTGCGAGTATCTGAGGTGGATTTTTTTTCTAAATTTTCCTTCCCCTAATTCACATTTTGCCGCGCAGAGTGGACGTTAAAGCAGCACATGGGTTTATGTGAACAAAAGGTAAGGATGAGGTGTTTCACCTGACTCTTGACAGGATTTACTGTTGCCTTTGTGCAATGGAAAAGGCCTCCTACTCTAAGAAATTCTTGAATTTTCTTTTATAAATCTTAACCTAATTCTTTTCCCATACAAACATGAGCCTGCTCAACCCTGTCGTTCTACCAAGAGATTAAAAAATTTCAGCTCATCTCTACAGTACCAAATGGATGTGGAATTATCTAACCTCGACAAAAGCCATCTCACAGATGCTTCAGTAAAGACTAAACAGCTACATTTAACCTCATTGTTCCTGATTTTTCATCTGTCCTCAGCACAGGCATCTCCAAACCCACTCAAAATCCCAAATCCCAGCTAAATCAGTGATTCATCACTTCTGGCAGCAAACGACACGGGAAGGAGGAGATGAAGACCATGGTAGAAAAAGGTTTGCATTATGTAATGAAACTAAAACTCACTTTTTTCTACTTTCACTTCAGTTGTTGAAACAGGGTAGGAAAGTCCCTGACTAAATAAAATACACAGGAGGTTGCAGGGAGCCTGTTTTTCCCATGATTAAAATTCTCTTGGCAGTATTTTTCATCAGTTTATTTCAATATTAAGACACACACATATTCCATTCCAATGGTAATTCCTTGCTCCAGAAAGAATTTCATCACAGAGAAATCTAAAATTAAAACCAATCTCTAATTACCTTCTGCCTTGCCCACTTGTCATGAGAACTTTAAATACAGCTATCAGAATTACAAAAAAAAAATTCCCTTTTGAAATATCTGTAAGTGCAACTTCTTCCCATTTCTTGATTTCAGGAAGACTGGAATAACTGTGCTCACATTGATCTTGGTGAATATAAAACCAGTGCTGTATCTAAGCTGAAAATGCTCTTTTAATTTCCCAATATCTATTTCATATTACAAGCTATAGAGAAATAGTCATCTAAGTAATTATTCATCCAACTCCAGCATCCTGGAGATGAGACAACCAAACAAACACTCTTAAAAATAAATTAAAGGCAACTACATTACACATTATAGGAAATTATTCATTTAACTGGTAAATCCCCCAGCATCCTCCACATCAGACAACTGAATAAACACTCTTAAAAAATAAATTAAAGGCCAAGGGAAACCTCAGGTCGTCTATCTGCAGATGGAACACATGGGGTGTTCACGCTTTCACAGCCTGAACATCACCTACAGGAAATCAAACACTTCTGCCTGGGTTTTTGTAAATGAATTCAAACCCCATCCCAACAATTTTTAGGAGCGAAATGCTCCACTCTCAGCACTGGGTGTTTCAGCACTGCTGCAGCAAAGCTTTAAGAATAATCACTAACACATGGAGCAGCAAGAGACGTGTCAGGCCATCTGACGTTACAAAACTGAATCAAAAAGCCCAGAAATTATTTTTAGTGCATTAGAGCACCTCAACAAGGAGCCTAGAAAAGAGCTTTTGCTACAAAAGAAAAACCTAAAAGCAGGGAGGATGTTTCCAGGAGGCTGGGCAGGGCACAAACAAAATCTTGTTTGCTTCCTAAGGGATCACCCAGCTTCCATCTGGAGCCAGCTTCTTCCATGACACAGTGCAGAAAATATGTTTGCTAATGTATCATTTGTGGTGTGCATCTGAATCACCAGAATGGAGACAATGAAGCTTCTGTTGGTGGCAAATTATCATTTTCAAGGGCTTTTTTTATTCTTTCAAGGTGATAAAAAAATTCCACCAACCCTTTTCCACTATATAGGTGGGGAATGAGCAATCTTACACTAAGAAGACTTCAAAACACAAATTTCTCCTCAAATCCATGCAGGAACCATCCACATCCACCAGCTTCCTCACCTTAGCAGGCAACTTCTGAGAGGCCACAAAATACCCCAAATAAAGCCTGGCTTCAGAGAATACTGGTTATTTTTAATGTGTTCTTTCTGGTTTTAGTTTCTAAATTACTCCTTGCAGCACCATTACCTGCAAAGGCCTCCAAATAGCAATTTAAAGCAAAGATTAGGGGCGATCAAACACAACAAACTCTGAACCCTTGACAAGATAAAGGCTTTTTGGGGTTGTTTTTAAGTTTTTAAGCAAGCAGTGTTTCTTCAGTATTGTCAAGGAAAATCAGCGTTATGTACTTCACACAATTCTTGAAAACCACAAGCAAGGAAACCCAGACTTCTTCACCACCTTTCTGCTTTTTCACAGCTCCTGAAGGACAGTGCCCAGCACAAAGTTCGCACCAGTGCTGAACACCCAGTGTGTGCCCCAAACATCCCCCAGGGCAGGGAACACAACTCTGCCAGCTGAGGCCAACAGGACGAGACTTGAGTGACCAAATTCTTAAATTTCAGAAGAATCCAGTGTCATAAACACCTTAATAATACCATGGCCCCGCAAAATTGGCCATTTCCACTTCTAAAAAAAGCCATAAGGGAATCTCCGGCTTGCTGAAATCCTCGAGACCATGGAAACTGCAGGCAATAATTATTCTCCAGACAAAAGAAACTGGATATATCACACAGCAAGTGGGAGCACCAAACCAGGGAAAAGGGGGTGAGGCAGCTTTCGCTCACCAACAGTGTATGAGGAGCTTAATATTTACATGGCTAAATTTCAACTGTGTTGAAAATTAAACACTTGTACTTTGAAAGACTTCAAGGCCAGGTGGGGTTTTGCTTCCCAAAGTAAAGAGAGGGTTAAATGTTTATTATTATCTAACTGATTGCTAAGAAACATGTAAAACGCTTTTCTGATCCTTCAAAATTAAATATACAATCCACCAGATTCTATTACTTGCTCGACTGAGTTTGATTTTATTGTATTAATAAGAAAAAAATGTTTTATTTCCTCCCAGAGTATCATCTACTTTTCCATTACTACAACTAGAAATTGCCAAGAAAATGAAATGCTCAAGCACAGCAGACGCTGCTTTTCTTCTCATTAAATCTCAAAACTTGGTTCCAGTGGGATCATATTTAGTCCTCTCAAATTCAGAACAGGATTTCATCCTGCCTCGACATCCCAACAATGACATTTTATAAATATTACGAGTTTCTTGGACGCCTTTCTCATTCCACAAGGAGCAGAGAAGCACCAGTAGAGATTTTTTTCTTCTTCCCTTCTCGAGATTTTTTTTTTAAACCTTAAATGTAACCAGCCCTCCTTTCAATCCATTTTCTCTAGGATTTTTTTGAGACCTCTGGAAGTCTCACAGATTTTTCTGAGATGTAATAAGTGTGAAAAATCTTTGACAAAGCATTGTCTTTATTCAAGCACTAAGGTCTCATTGAGAGAGGTGTTGGAAATAAACAAGTGCATAAAGCAGCCTAAAAGTTGTCTTAAATCTTCACCTGCTCTCCAGCTGAGACAGGACCTGGATTTCTAAATCCAAGAGGAGAAAACAATAATTAAAAGAAGTAAATAAATCCTTGCATGATTCTTTAGACATGAGGGGGTGGGGCAATCAGAAGAGGAGACTGATTTCCTCATCTTCTGTACACTCTCCGTGGGTGTCAGCCCTTCTCACCCTTCCAGAAGGTTCAACATTCAAGGTAAGACTTTGTGAGAATAATCCCCTTGGTCAGAGAGTTCTGACGGTGGTAAAATTCCATTCACAGTGATAAACACAGAATCCTAGAACAGGTTGGAAAGGCACCTTAAAGTTCACCTAATTCCACCCCCTGCCATGGCAGGGACACCTTCCACTCCAAGCCCTGTCCAGCCTGGCCTTGGACACCTCCAGGGATCCAGGGGCAGCCACAGCTGCTCTGGGCACCCTGTGCCAGGGCCTGCCCACCCTCACAGGGAATAATTCCTGCCCAATATCCCATGTAACCCTGTCCCCTGGCAGTGGGAAGCCATTCCGTGTCCTGTCCCTCCAGGCCCTTGCCCAAAGTCCCTCCTTGCAGGAAGGCACCAGGGGCACCAACCTGCAGTAACAAAAAGCCAAAAGAAAATTCCTGGATCAGGATTGTTGTTGGGGGAAGCCACATCCTCAAATCCCAGTCTGACACTGGCGGGGCTCCATGTTCCTTTGCCTCAGCAATTCCTACTGGGAAGTGGCCCTAGAGCCTCTTTTTGGGGTATTTTACATCAAACAGGGCATTGCAGAGTCACTGAGGTTGGAGAAGACCTTTAAGGTGAGGATCTTAAAGTGCAACCATCCAACCATGTCCCCAGGTGCCACATCCAGGTGGTTCTTGAGCACTTGCAGGGCTGGTGACTCCAAGGTTTAGGAGCTGGCACCCTTGATGTTTGGGAAGCCCTGAGGTTTGCAGAGGGCAGAGAAGACTCAAGAGTAACTGGTGGTTGTTCTTTCCTTCTCCACCACCCTAAGGGGAAGGTGCTGATTGCCCAGATCACTGCTGAGAATGAGAAATTACTCCAGGAGAGGCGACGGCTCCTCCAAAAAATATCAGACCAGGAGGAGTCCCCTTGGAGCCTCCGGTCTGGGATTCCCTCCCTGCAGAGCAGGTAGGCCCCTGCTGATGTCCATCCCCTTTTCCTGATTTTGTCCTTCTTTCTCTTAAGAATTCCAGAGGAAAGTCTGGGCTGTAATCATGGCTGTAATTAGGGATGTAATTTCCCCATTTTCCCATCCAAGACCTCACCACTGAGCTGGAGGCTGTGGAGAGCAACAGCTCTGAGGTTGGAAAAGAAAAGTCCTGTTGGAAAATGGAGCATGGCTGGAAGGAAAATAACTTGTGCTTTGTGCCACGTGCAGAGGGAAGACCCTGGAGGAGGAGAACGCGCGGCTGCAGGACAAGCTCCAGCTCTCCAGCCTTGTGGGCTCCTCCCAGCGCCTTGCCAGGAGCAGCCCTGCTCCCAGCACTGAGGTGAGACCCCAGGAGGGGTCAGCAGGAATCACAGAACCTCAGGGGCTGAGCAGGAGCTGGATCCATCCCTTGAGATGGAAAGGGCTCCTGGGTAGTTGGTGGCGACAGACGTGGTGAGGAGGGGATTTGTGAGGAGCTGAAGGCTCCATGCAGATGTGGTGAGGAGAGGCTTGGTGAGGGGCTGAAGGCTCCATACAGAGGTGGTGAGGAGCTGAAGGCTCCATACAGGCGAGGAGAGGCTCTGTGAGGAGCTGAAGGCTCCATACAGATGTGGGGAGGAGCTGAGGGCTCCATACAGATGTGGGGAGGAGAGGATCTGTGAGGAGCTGAGGGCCCCATACAGGTGAGGAAGGGCTTTCTGAGGAGCTGAAGGCTCCATACAGGTGTGAGGAGCTGAAGGCTCCATACAGATGAGGAGAGGCTCTGTGAGGAGCTGAAGGCTCCATACAGATGTGGTGAGGAGCTGAGGGCTCCATACAGATGTGGTGAGGAGAGCTCTGTGAGGAGCTGAATCTCCATACAGATGTGGTGAGGAGAGGCTCTGTGAGGAGCTGAATCTCCATACAGATGTGGTGAGGAGAGCTCTGTGAGGAGCCTTCAGCTCCTCACACTCAGCCCCTGCTCATCCCTGAGCTGCTGCCCCTGGGATCCCCTTGCTCAGGCACAGGAATCTCACCTGGCACATTCAGAGCTGTTCAAAGGCCTCAGTTGTAAAGCTGCTCTAGGAAAGAAGGTTTGGAATGCTCCTCCTGCCATGAGGAATGTTCCCTCCTCAGGCCAAGCTGAGCAATAATTCCTGAGCTGAGGGAAAGTTGTTAATGAAGAACTTTGGCAGGAGAAATGGAGAAAATCCAGGGAATCAAAGAGTTTTCAAACCAACCAAGTGGATTTAGGAGTTTCTTGGGACTTTTAATTTGGAGAGAACTCAGGTAGGTTGGAAAGGAGCTGTTGAGGGGGAAAGGGCTGTTTGGGGCTCACCTGGCCTTGGTGGGGCTTGGTTTGGATTTTTTAGAATAAATTCACACCCAAAGGACAACCAAACCCCTGCTTAGCACCTCTGTGGGGCTGCACTTGGTGGAGAGGACTCTCAGCGAAGCTGGGGGAGACCAGGAATTGTTGGAATCCAGGGTCTGACCTGTGTCTCCTCCTTTCAAAGTCTCTCTTCTTCCTTCCAGGACCTGAAGCTTGCTCCTGGAAGCCACCCTCAGAGTAGGGTGCTGCCACCTCCTCGTGCCAGGTACCGTGGTGGGGAGGGAGGGGCAGCCAGGGAGGAGCCACTGGAGAATTTTGGCTGCTCCACCCTGTGCTGCCACCTCCCAGAGGCCTTTTTTGTCAGTTTTGGGTCAAATTTTAGGGAAAATAGTATTAAAATGGCATTTAAAATGGTATTGAAACCAGTCAGCTGATGGGATGGAGAAGTCCAATTTTAGGGAAAATAAAATGGCATTAGAATGGTATTAAAATGGCATTAAAATGGGATTGAAACCAGTGAGCTGATGGGATGGAGAAGTCAAATTTTAGGGAAAATAGTATTAAAATGGCATTTAAAATGGTAGTGAAACCAGTCAGCTGATGGGATGGAGAAGTCCAATTTTAAGGAAAATAGTATTAAAATGGCATTTAAAATCAGATTTAAACCAGACAGCTGTTGGGATGAAGTCCAATTTTAGGGAAAATAAAATGGCATTAGAATGGTATTAAAATGGCATTTAAAATGGGATTGAAACCAGTCAGCTGATGGGATGGAGAAGTCCAATTTCCAGAATATTTTGGGGAGCACTGTGGGATTTAGGAATCTTGGTGCTCAGGGGCTTGGGAGGAGTCTTTCTACAAGAGATGATGAGACCTGGGAGTCCTTGTGTGGCCAGAGCTGTGTCCCACACCACTGTGGGATGTGTTCCTCCGTTCCAATCCGTGCCAAACCAGATGGGGGGAAGGCAGGGGGACCATGCAGCTCTGGGGTTTGGTCACAGCCCCTGCCATGGCTGTGCTGGGGCACTGCTGGGCACTGTTGGGGTGGAGGATGGTCCAGCAGCTTCTGGGCTGGCTGAGGGTGTCCCTTCCTTGCCTGGAAGAGGAGCCTTGCTCCAAGAGAGGAGCACCCATATCGTTCTGTGCTGCTCAGAGCTGTTGGGTAAGGCTCACTCAGACTGCACAGAATGACAGAAAATGGAAATTTGTTTCCAGCTTCCCACCCCGAGATCTCCCAGAGCCCCTGGGAGCCCTGAAGGCCCCACAGAAGCCTGAGGGAGAGGCTGAGAGCCAGGATTCCTCCTTCTGCCTGTCCCCCTCCCAGCCTTCAGAGATTGGGTACCTGAACGTGGCCTCTCCTGGGGACAGCACGGCCCCCTCAGCCTCCCCTGTGCCGGAGCAGAGCCACAGCCTGGGCTCCCAGAGCTTCTGAGCTGGGCATGCTGCTGCAGCCGGACCTCACCTGCAGGATCTCCTGGGGCCATGGGACAGCAGAGCCTGCAAAGAGAATTGCCAAATGGACTGAGCCATGATTGCTGGGATATGTTCCAACTAAATGATTCCACAGTTTGTTGTTGTTTTTTGTTTTTTTGCGTTTTTTTTGGTTTTTTTAACTTGTCCACCTGTAAATGTGTGTGTGATCCCAGATCCACTGGAGGCTGGAATTTGTAAATAAACTCTGTACAGTGCTAGAGGGGTGGGGTGAAGGGTGTCTTCCTTCAACCCTAATCCCCTGTCCAGTCCAAATCTATAAATTTTATAAATAAAACTTGCAGATTTTCCCTTTTACCCCATGCCCCCACACTGTCATTCCCCTTTTCCACACTTGCAGCATTCCCTTTGCTCTGTGCAGAGGTGAACAGGATCTCTGAGCACTGGGAGGGGATGGGAACGTGTAGGGAAGGAAGATGGGAGGAAAGAGAAGCTCTGGGGGCAGGATGTGATGGGCAGAGGGGTCAGAAATGAGACAGAGGGAGATGGGAGGGCAAAGGGAAATGGAGTGGGGGCAGAACAGAGGAGGGATGTGACATCCAGGGAAGGGAAGGAGATACATTTGGAATAGATGATCTCCGAGGATGCTTGTGAGAGTGAGAGGGATCAGACCATGCAAAACAGGGACTGGAGGGAGTCTGAGGATGCCAGGAGGGAACAGCAGGATCAGAAGTGCAGACCAGGTGGGAGCAGAGCGTGGCCGGGCATCTCCATGGGCCTTTCTGTGCTCCCTGGGCTCTCCCTGTGTGTTCCAGGGAGCTCTGGACCCTTCAGTGTGCCCCCTCTGCACCCTTAGAGGGTGGCCCAAGCCCTGGTCTCTGTTTTGGGGGTATCTCCACCCCTTGGTTTGTTCTGTGCCATGCCCAGGCCCCAGTGCTGACTTTGGGTGCTCCCAACCCCTGGCTGGAGCCCTCCAGGAGCCCTTTGGGGTGCACAGAACCTCTCCATGGGATTTGGTGTGTCCCTGGGCAGTGTGTGAGCAGTGCCTGGGGCAGTTGTGCATCCTCATCCCCCTGGCTGTGCCCTGGGCCAGCCCAGAGCTCCCCAGTGAACCCAGGGGAGTATCAGGGACACTCCCATGGAGGGGCTGGGGGGTTTCATCCCTTGTGAGGGGCAGCACTGGCTCAGCCACACTCAGGGAGAGGCAGAGCCAGGTCTTAGAAGGGGCACAAAGCATCAGAGAGCCTGGAGGGAGCACAGACTCGTTTCTGAGGGCTGGGCATGGCCCCAGTGTTACATGGACAGTGTAAAACCCCTGACCCCAGGGAAGGTACCTGGCTGTTCCCACTGAGCCTGAGCCTGTATTAACCCACTGAACTTTGTATTTTTGGAGCTTCCACCCCAATGGATCCAGACTGTGACCATCACTTTGACCGTGGACAGTGAAATTGCAGTAACCAAGTCTTGTCACTGCATCCATGGGTGGTGAGACCTTTCCTCTCCACTCTCTGCTCTGATCCTTCCTTTTTTTTTTCTCTTTCTTTTCCTCATGTATTTTCTAAAGTGTTATTTTTATACTTTTATATTGGGGTATTTCTAAAGGAAATAAGCAAAATGGCTACATAGGTGATTTCCATTGCAACCAAAGTGTTAAAATAAATGTGACATATATATAAAAATATGTGTGTATGTGTGTAAACAC
The DNA here is from genome assembly GCA_035584835.1 of Tangara arthus. Taxonomy (NCBI): domain Eukaryota; kingdom Metazoa; phylum Chordata; class Aves; order Passeriformes; family Thraupidae; genus Tangara; species Tangara arthus. Next base: position 2,026,247 of record JAWMQZ010000078.1, read on the forward strand.
CAATCATTCAATGTCCTTTCATCCATTCCAAGGGATGTATTAAGCCAAGAGCCTGGGTTATCCCACCTCAGAGATGCCTTGGAACAGCTCCCTCAGTTCTCCCTCATCCCACAGCAGCTCTGTGCCCACACAACAAGGTGGGCAATTTCCACAACCCTCCAGGGGCCCAAAACAAACACAGTGCTCGAGGTGGGACCTCCCCAGTGCTGGGGGCATAAACCAGGGAAGAAACTGCAAAGTTCCAACTGTGGCAGGGGCCATGGTGCAGGTACAGAACCAGAGGGGAGTCCTGGGGTTTGTGTTGATGGGGCATTGAGAGGAACATGGAGCATGGCATTGTTCTTCTGCCTGATGCCCAACAACTCCCACCAAGGAATATTCTGGACACTGGAACCACAGAGAACAGGAGGTTTGACCATGATCCTGCCCACAGCACTTTGCACAGTCCTGGTTGTTAGGAAAATTAATCCACACACACCAGAGGTTTATGTCCAAAAAGGAGACAGAGGAGTCCTTTGACTTTATTCCAATAAAGGGAGAGGCCATGGGGC
>JAWMQZ010000078.1:2026897-2050160 GCA_035584835.1 Tangara arthus
GATCCAGGGGCAGCCACAGCTGCTCTGGGCACCCTGTGCCAGGGCCTGCCCACCCTCACAGGGAGGAATTCCTTCCCCATATCCCAGCTAACCCTGCCCTCTGGCAGTGGGAAGCCATTCCCCCTTGTCCTGTCACGCCAGGCGTTTGTGAAATCGAACACTCTACTGATACACTTATTTACTTAATGAATATTTTCAGTTTTAGAAAAGACCTGGTATGCAAAGGAAACGCTGCCAACTCTGCAAAGCCTCCTGAAGAGCAGAGCTCTTCGCCAAAGAGCATAAAATATTTATGGGTGCAACCGTAGCTTTGTGGCTTCCACTCTTAGGGTGAATTCACTCTTAAAAAGCCAAATATCAGAGAGGCACTTCAACATGAATTTTAAAATTATTAAAAGAAATCAGTGATTACCTAACACCTTTTCTCCCCAACAGGTATTTTGTAAATCCATGCAAATACAGAGCTATTGCAGAACCAAGGAAACACATTCCCAAGAATTGCAAACTTGTATTCTTTTCTTTTAATTCTTCCAAGTCTACAAATTTTGCTGTGAGGCAGCAGGGCGAGAAATGGGAAGGCGTCAAATCAACCTTGTGAATGTCAGCAGTGTCAGTGAACAAGAAGAAATAGAACAATACCACTCATCATTTCCCAAAGTAAAAAGTAGCTGACCTTAAAATTTGCTTTTTCTCTCACTGAAGCAAATAAAAGTGACCCCATTCTCCAGACACACAGGCAGCGAGGCATTGTGTCTGTACATCCCTGTTATGCACGGCCACCATTTTGCAGATGCACCATGGATCCACCATGCCTGCATTTTTTTCTCTCAAATGATATATAAAAAAACTATTTAACCAGTACAAGAGAATGTCATTATCTTCTACATCTGCTTGAAATTCATTGTTGTGTTTCTATTTCCATTACCTCTTGCTCGCAACAATGGAATTTTGAAAGCTTTTTCAGAATCTGGCGCAGAAATGTGTCTCTCTTTTGGTTCTTGGATCCATGGATCCACCATGGAAAACAACGAACAGCACCAGCATTCCCCTTGGAACCCTCGGTGCCAACTGAGCCTTTTGACATTTCACTGCACTTCACTTCTACCTCAGCGACCAAAGCTTCGCCACGGAACAACTCCTTGTGCTCACACCTCAGCAGAGGACCCGCACAGCCCATGTCACAGAGACCTACCTGTCACTGCTGGTACTGCTGCTGCTGCTGAGGGAGTCGCTGCTGGAGGATCTGCTCCGGGAGCCGCTGCCGCTGGGGGAGCGGGCGGGCCGGGCGGCCTGGCTGGCCAGGCGCTGTGGGGACTGTGTCCTGGACTGCGACGAGTGCGGCGAGCGGCTCCGGCTGTGCTGGTAGTTCCGCTCCGGCCTTCTGCCTCGTACCTCCCGTGTAATGTCATCCCTGTAGATATCCCTGTGTACCACACTGGGCAATGTAAACTGCTCCCGGGCCCTAGGTTCGTATCGGGGGTCGTGAGCGTCAAAGCGGTTTGGACTTCGGCTCCGAGAAGTGTAATAGAGCCCGTGTTGTAAGGTCCGCTCCCGAGGGTCTCTATAGTAATCCTGATCGTAATGTCTCGTCCGATCAAATCCGCCCGTCCCCCGCTCATGGTGTCCATAGGCACTATGTTCATAAGCACGCTCCCTGTTATCTGAAGCCCTGCATTTGGGAAGGGGGAAAAATATCGCATCAGAAAGGGGCAGGCACGACCAAAAGCAAATCATGCAAACATTCATGGCAGCACTCGACTTATTGTTGCGACTGCTTCTCCACTAGCCAGCAATAACCTATCAAGCAAACAATGACAAACTTCAAAACATTTTACTTGACTCCAAAGTTATATTTGTATACAATCAAGCTGAGCAATCATTTTGGTTTAATCACAATATGGGGCTTTCATGACCAGCAACTTGCCTGCACAGGAAAAAAAATTCTGCTTTCCCATGCAGAATCCTCATTTCAATTGTTCTTTTTCTTTTAAATTCTGTAAACAAGAAAAACTTCATGGTTGTGGACATCATAATTAACTTCTTTTTCTCTCCATTTTTGCTTAAGAGCTTCAAAATTTTTTTTTTCAAAATTTGGTAATTACTGGAGCTCTTGTAATTATTCTTCTGCAAAAATGGCATCACAAATTGGGCTGTAGCCATGAAAGCCTCCATGCAAAGCATGACCCATAGGTAAGAAGCTGCTTTCAAAAGGGGTGGCATAACCCATAGAGATTTCCCAGAAAATTAGGGGGTTTCTTGTTGCTGCTCTAAAATATTTTACCCTCTTTGAGGGAATTTTTGCTTTGACCAGATTGCTACAATCATTCATTGTAAAAGTTATGGATGCTAAAGAAACATCTCCATTACTAATGCTGGAACTGCAAGGGTGCAGGTCCCCAGAACATACTAAGACCCTACACATGGACTGGGAATCCAATTTTTAGGCAGTTTTTGTTTGGACTGCTGCAATCACAGAATTTCTATCTGCACAAGCTGCTGCTTTCCAGCAGCTACAGTCCAGTTCATTTCAGTGTTTTGAACATTTTAAATTGAGAAAGGCTCGCTGATGTTCTGAGTTAGTGTGATCTCTCAAATAAAGAGATTGACAGATAAAGGAACACTACAAATAGTTGAGTGTTCCAATTTACACAATTACCAGGATGGTACATCTTAGTTACATCTACAAAATGGAAGATCCAGAATGGTTACTTTGAACATTTAAAAAATACTTCTAAAATTCTAAATATGTCAGGGTAGCCAAAATTAATTTAAAAATTAATTATCCATCTTACAAAGGACATTTCAACCTTTTTTTTCAGCCTTCTCTCTCAGATTCTTCCTTTAGAATGTGTTGTGAGTCACTTCAGTCTCCTGAATCCTGATAACCCAATTCTGCCTTGTGCCTCCTCCTCTCCTGCATCACAGCTCTAGTTCAACTGGCAGAAATATTTCAGGGATCTTTTATAAACTGAAAATGGGATTTGAATCTTTTTTCGATTAATATCTCAGGAAGTTCCTTCCATTCCTTCTCCAATGAATCACTAGATCCTTAATCCTCTCAATATATTCACTCTGTTGTTAAATTGTAACTCATATCAAGCTTTCTATAGAGCTCCCTCACATCTTGCCTGCATTTTTTTCTCTCAGATATATAAAAAACTATTTAACCAGTGCAAGAGAATGTCATTATCTTCTACATCTGCTTGAAATTCATTGTTGCGTTTCTATTTCCATTACCTCTTGCTTGCAACAATGGAATTTTGAAAGCTTTTTCAGAATCTGGCACAGAAATGTGTCTCTGTTTTGGTTCTTTTTTCCCCCTTTTGAAGGACCAAGATCAACAGTTTTACAAACGATTGCATTTAGCATCCTACAAAGTGTTAATCAGTGAGAGCTGATTTAATGAGGTCAAAGAAAAAGCAGTATTTTCTAGCAGGTTACTGCTACAGAGCTGACAGAAAGAACAAATCCTTATCCATGAGAAGGACACAGAAGACAGACAGAGAAAGCAGAGCTGAACAGCTACTGGCTACAGTGCTTTCTTCATTTATCTATTAGTATTAAGTGCTACTGGAGTTAGTGGAAAGAGAGAGGGTTTGACTTGGGTTAGGAGAGGGGCTAATATACACAGGGCAGGACATACCAACCTTTTCCAAGTGTGGAAACACGACCTATATTCCCAATTAAATCTAGGGAGAGAATTGTGAACATAACTTCCCCAATTTTGGCCCCTCTTACAGGGGTAATCCACCTTCTTAATGGGCAAGGGTGTCAAATGATATTTTAGATGAACCAACAAGAAAAAAAAATTCTTAGTGACAAGACACAAAAAAAAAATTCCACTGGACGGAAGTAGTCCCAGACTGAAACCGTAACTCTGAAACCCCCAGACTTCTTTCTTGAGACAGAAGGCACTTAGATAGATCCATAATTTTAATTTCCAGCCCTAAGTCTGAATCAAGCAGCTGGTAGAAGATCCCCCGAGGCCCGAGGGCCCTCACGCTGCTGCCAGCAGACATCCTCTGGCCGCCTTGGTAACCATCCAGCCCAGTCACTTCTCACTGGTGTATCCACAAACGGGTATTAGCACCACGTCCTTAAAGCTAAAGTATGTTTAATGTGGAGCAGCAGAGCTTTTTAAGAGGCTAGATAGTAATCCACTCCCCATGGCTACTGGCGTCTTGACTGTATACCATCCAATAAATTCAAGGCAGTAGTTCTTATCCCAGCTTTAAAAAAAATAAACTATAATTTCCAAAATTTAGTAATGTCCGTCATCTCTTTTTGCCAATACCATCAGAAAGAATAATCCCAATAACTTGGAAATGATGTAGATCCAAAATGGAACCATCACAAGCTGCCTTCGGTCTTCTCCATCCAAGCGTTATTTCCATCGCTCAGAGTTGTCGGTAGAATCCAAGGGGCCGCATCATTAAAGTCTACTCTGAATTTTGTGGTGACAATCCAATTAACATACCCGCTGCGTATAGTGAGAACTGAGAGCTAGGCATCAAGCTTTCACCGAATTCTAGGTTCTAGTATTCCGAAGATACTCCACAGAGAACTTCACCACATGTTGTAGAGTAAGATAGCTCCATCTGGCAGCAGGGATACATCCAGCAAGGCCTTAATATTATCCAAGAAATGGGATCGCTACTTCTAGAAAAGAGTAACTCCAATATCGATGCTGGCCAAAGGAAATCTTCCATCTTAAAACCACCTTATTTCAAGTGTAGGTAGATATCCAACCAGCTGCAGGACACATCCTCTATGGATCCACAAGGTACCAGCCACTGGGATAGAAATCACTTCCGTTTCCAACCCAAAATAGGAAACATAGATAATTCCCAAAATTTTAAATCCATCTGGGGGCCCTAGATACGAGTTTGTGTTTCTCACCATATCAAATACAAAATACCTGCCTAGAGAAACCTTGGAACTTACCCATCAAGTCTCCGCTCATAACGTCCTTCCCGTGCATGAAGTGATGGTGGGGGGCCATAAGTGGGTCCCCCACCACCTCCTCTGAACCCAGAAACCTCTCTACTACGAGATGCTATGGAAACTGTATCATCCAATCCCCGCGCAGCACTGGGAATGGTTCCTGGCTCATTATAATCCGTCCGTAGGTCTCTATCTCCCATTTTGTTGACAGAGTTGTGTGCCTTCTGGGCACTTTTGATGTCCACAAAATCCACAAACGCTGCCACTCCGCCTTCCGACCCCCTCTTAGGGAGGATTTTGACACTTTCGACACGTCCATATCTGGAAGAGAAGCAAAGCAGAGCACACACGTTAGTGCTGGTGGGAAGAGACCACGTTTAATAACATTGCCTCCTGCAAAATCAACATCCAACCCTTCACCCTTCCCCTGTGCCAGGAAAATCAATCATTGGGAGACACCAGGTGGGGAACATCCATTTGGAGAGAGAAAAAAGCCATTTAAGCTTTCCATGGTTACATTTAAACTCCTTTCTGGAAGTGTGGGGAGCCTACCATGGGATCACCGTTTTTAGAGCAACAGAGCAGCAGCAGCTGAAGAAATAGAAAGGTGTTCACAACCAGAGCACCCTGCACATCGTTAGTCTGACACAATTAAAGAGACACAATTAAAACAAAACCATGTCACGAGGAAAAATACAGACAGCCAACTATTTTGTTAGGAGACAAACGACCTTGACACAGCAATTCCACTACTTCGATCTGTATTTAACCCAGAGTCTCCACTGTGATCCTCACTCCTGATCCCAAACCCATTTACTCCCACACCTGGCAGGACACACAGACCCCCCCAGACCTGGGGTTCAGCCTCCCAGCCCCACTGCAGCTCCAGCTGCTCAACAGGAGCTGAGAAATGCCGGAGGGAATGTGACACCACCCTACGTAATGTATGTTAAGTAACTGCAACACTGGCACTTATGGATGAGTAAATGTCTATGCAAAATAAAAATAAACCCAAACATGTTTGTGTACACAAGGAAAGAAGATGTAAAAACATATTTAAATAACTTGCATCCACTCACAGTAGAAAGGACAAGCTGGGCGGGATGAGCACAGTGACATTTTAACAGCCAACAACTGCAGGGTTTGGGGGCTCAGTTCTCTCTGCCAAAAGATTCTGAGCAAACCAGGGAAAAGCTTTGAACTGCAGCTGGTAATCCAGGACAAGAGAAGGCAGAAAGTGTATTTCTGAATGTGCCGACAGAGAGGAAAGGGACACACAAATAAAAAACCTAATCAGGAAGTATTTGTAAACTCCGTGAAGAATTATTGTGAAAAAATTTCTATGCACAAAGGCAGCACAAGGCCGGGCAGACGTAAACAGACCTTACACAGGCAAAACTGTTCTCAGCCACACATACAGGAAGAAGGGAATACAACCACCAGGCTGAGGCACACACGCTGTCAGATCCCCGAGCTGCCTTGGTTTCATGCCTGGCTTTTCCTACACCTTACAATTTCATCATTGTTGTTGGATGACTAATCCTTAAATACGATCTGAAAACCTGCCTTGCTGACTGCTGCCTTCTCATTCCAGCCTGACCTACTACACTTATATATAACCTGGTTTGGATTTAGAGCCCTTTTTTCCCTGGTTTATACTCCACTGAACACGGCTGTGCGCACAAACAAGAGCATCTTCCAAGAAAAAAAGAAAATAAATGCCTTGTTGGGCATAAAGAGACACAGTCACACGCAAGACACGTTCCTGCCTCTCAGCTGTCCAGGGCTGAGCTTGTCACCTCTGTGCCCCTGGGTACAGCACAGGGATGTTAATTCTTGGGAGTTTCCTAATCTGTAATACTCTGGTTATTTTTATTGTTTCTTTGTATTTTATTCAATTAAAAGCTTCAAATAATGGCAAATGGAACTCCAGGAAAGCTGCTTCTCAATGCATGCTCTCTTTGGAAGCTGGATTTGGTTATCTTGCCTTGCAAGTAAGATTTAGAAAGCCCAGAAGAGTAGAGGAGATGGTTAATAAAATCTGTGTGAGGAAAAAAAAATGGCCTAATTGGATGTGGCAGATGTAGAGAGAGCAGGAGAGGGAACAGGAAAGGAAGGAGAGGGAAGGAAAACAGGAAAAAGCCTATTTGAGAAAATGTTCGTGCCATGAATGAATGTGACAAAAAATATGGAAAGTAATTAGGAATCCTAGTTAGGATCACCCTTTAACATGTTTCAGTGCCAGTTCTCTGCAAACAAAGATGGAATCCAACCCTCGCACCTTAACCATGTAGCTCCCAAACTGACTGGTTAGAACACACGCTTTCGTTTTGCTCACTGTGTTTACACATTCAGTTTCTGGCAACCTGAGCCTGTACTTGCCTTCAATCTTCAGGGGGGAACAGGATTAAGATACTGTTGATAATGTTTTCAATATCCCTAAAATCCCAGCTGTCCTTTGACTGCAGCCACCATGGCACACCTCACATGAAGCACTGCCTGCCAGTGACATCAGAGCTGGGCTCTGAATGACTGCCTGCTCCCCACCTTGACAATTACTGCCTAATTCTGAAATCCTAACACGTACATGTTATTATACATACACAGTCAGAACTGTCATTCTTTTGCTGTAGAAGATGCAGAATGTGTTTAAAATGTTCAAATATCTGAGCTCACGCTGCCCAGAAAGCAGACAGGATACAAAACACCAGTGTAATAAGGTCCCCATCTACCACAAAACCCACCTAGCAAAGCTGTGACTCTTCCCAATATGAATTTTTATATTAGAAGAAGTGTACTTCAGCTATTAATTTTTTTTTCCTAAATAAGAAATATATGGGGGAGGCTACTACTGTACTGCACTGCAGCCATGGTGGTAAATCACTCCACTCCGAGACGGCGCCTGTTAATCCCCCGTTATCCAGATACATAAATATACGCTGTGCCTCCGTGTCCTGCCCTGTACCCTTGACAGGCCCTGAGGATAATCTGTGGCAATCGCCTTTGCTGAAAGCGAGGGAGGCACGCAGGAGGAGGAGAAAGGGAGCAGAAGCGGGGGATGAAAGAAATTCGAGGAGAGAGCCCTGGGTATTGCAGGGGAGCTGCTGGAAGAGGAAGGTTTGCCTCAGTCCTGTGACTGCAGATATCCTTCGGTCCCCACCACCAGGATCGATGTGCTGAGTGATCCAGCCCGGCCGCACCCATTGGCGCCTCTCCGAGCTGCTCCTGTCTTGGCAGATGCTGCCGGTAGGAGACCAGGGGGAGAGGAGGGAGATCTGCAGTGCTGCATCACCACACGGCTTCACTGCAGTACAGAAACGTTACAAGGAAAAAACCACGACACTTTCTGAAGGGCCGGGGGAGGAGAGGCGGCAAGAGCACTGCGCTTCCTTATGCCGAAGCAAGGCAAGATGGAGGTGAACGTGCTCCCAGGAGCAACCTTTGTCCATGCAGAGGGCTGGGAAGAGGGGACAAAAGGCCAGGGGAGGCATGGCCACGACCTTTGGTAGCACCGGCACAACAGCTCCTCTCAACCTTCGCCTCATATCGCTACACCTGTGCGTCAGCCCTTCCCAAGGCTGCGTTTTGCAATCGCTGCCAGTCCAACAGAAACAAAGAGGTGCCTTCGCCCGGCTCCTACTCCGCAGACTCAAATGAAAACAAGGCCTTTTAGTGCCTCTTCCCGTCCACAACTCCTGCAGATTAATCATTAGCTCCACATCGTAAAGAAGCGGCCGAGGCCGTGTTTTCGGCGGGGTTTACAGTTCAACCTGAAGCAGAGGAGACAAGGACGTGGGGAGCTGTTATGTCACCAAGCCCCTCCACCAGCACAGCACGACCGAAGCACCCGGCTGTAAACACACATTGAGCAGCCCTTGCAGAAAAAAGTTGCCCAATAATCACTGCTCGAACAAAGCCACACTAATCCAGCTTTTCAGACAAAGAAAAGGAATTCATAATTTAAGCATTATCGGTTTATTCACTGTAGATCAAAGCACCTCTATATTCAAGCAGCTGAAATGTCTCTGGGCTCTTGGCACAGCTGCTCAGCATGTTTCCCTCGCTCTGCAGCCCTTCCTCCTCCTCAGCTCTTCCTCCCAAACCAGGAGACAGCACAGCCAGATTGGGAGGCGCAGCCTCTGCCAATGCAGGGCCGGGCTGGTTCCTCCTCCCCAGGAGCGACGTGTCACCCAGGCACAGCCAAAGTCATCCCACACCCTACAGCCTTCCCTACCCTGGGGATTGGCACCTCGGCTTTCCAGCTCTAATAAACCATTTCAGCTCAGCTGTTCACTCTGAACACTTCCTGCACGGTCCCTGCTGCTCCAAGCAGAAGCATTCTAAACAAAGCATGGGCTATGAGAATGCCAGCCAGTAATTGTGTAGCGAGCAAACCTTACTGTTTAGTTGCAATATTCTATAAACTGATTAGGATCTTTATAGGAAGATCTGTACATGATAAGAAGAGGTGGGTTGAAGTGAGGGAAATTTGGTTTTAATATAAACCAAATTCCACCTTAAATCACAGTATCCTCCTATTTCTCTTGCTGTGCTTCCCACAGGTTTGTGAAGACCTTTCATACCCAACCATCTTCATCACTGCAGAGTTCTGCAGGTCAGCTGCATTCCAGCCAAAGAAACTTCACTGCATTTTCATTTAGAAGCTGGTGCTGCGCTCCATTCTACATACTACTAAATGTAACAGACACTGCAGGACCCAAAATAACACAGGAGCTTTTTCTGTGTGTTCCTGCACCACCCATTACAAGCATGATTTGACAAGTTGCTCCAATACAGCAGAACATCTCAGTATTTTGTATTCACTCAGGTTCCCCTTGACTGCAGTCAGGTATCTTCAGCCATCTGAAAAGCTCGGCTGATTTTGCTGTGCTACACTCAAACTCCTTCCTCCTCTGTGATTATATAACCCCAGCAAGCCTCAGCCTGCATTATTCAGTAAAACGCTCGCACAGCTTGAAGCTTTCCTTGGCCAATCACATTCCTCTGGCTTTGTTGTTATTTCATAACAAAATAATGTGTCCTGAAATAATACTTCACCAGATGTTTGTGCCTCTTCTTACTCCTGACACCAAATCAGTCCAAATACCCCACGCTAGAGGGGTAAAAAGCAGGTCTGCTCTACATACAGGAAAATCCAGAATGTGCAGCTACTAAACCACCATAAAGCAAAATGCCATCACCCTCCATGGGGGTTTTTAGGATGTCTGTTTAGTCCATGAACATCAGTTCTAGGGTCTTCTGCTATCATGGATACTCATTTCACAGCCTGAGAGACTTGGTCCACCAGAACAGCACGTGCAGCCACTTCCCAGCCACAGAATACACAAAATAACACAGCCAACAGCAGCACCAACCACACTGGGATCTTACCAGCAGCAGGACACCGAGCCACAGGGACAGCTATCCTGCAGAAATCCTGTTTGGAGTTGAGCACCAGCCTCCAGTACCACCAGCTCCCAGCAGAAACCGCACAGTGAGCGTCTCCCGCCCGCACCGCTCACAAAAGGTGTTTAATATTCACCACTGAGAGAGTTCCTGAGCCAGCAACACAAAGGGAACTTGTGTCTCTACACGGGCGTTTGCAAAGATTACGGCACTATAACTGATGTCAACGAGGGCAGTGATACAATAAATGAAATACACAGCAGTTCCAACACACTCATCCTAAGGAAATGACATTCCGCCATCTTCCAAGCTTCATATGCATTCTAGCCACCTGCTTTATTGCTATAAAATTTATATATACACTTATAATTTTTTTTTAGAAAGGCAATTTCATATGTAGAGTGATATAAGATGGTATTTCACCATCTTCAGACCTGAGCAGCACATGTCTTTGGAATTAAACTGTGCCTCAAGTAATGCAGAGCATTACTCAAAATCTGACAGTATCATCACATGCCTAGCATGCAAGGAGACTTAAGGACTGAGACACACAGAAAAATCAAGACATCTAAACAAAAACCACTCAAAATTGCACTGACTGTTTCATAAATACTAATGTAACTAATCTGCAGCAGACACCAAAATCAGGGACAGACCATTGAGAAGAGTGTGCACAGGGCTGGGATGAAAATCATTCCAATTCATTGAGACAGATCTTGATAGAAACAAGCAGAATTCCACCATCCTGGAAAACTACACTTAATTTTAAGTCTAACAAATGTGGGGAACTGTCACCTGTTGACCTACAATCATTTCACTTGGTAGGACTGCCTGGGCCAGCAGCTGCACTCAGGGCAGACCAGGAGCAGTATTTACTATGGACAACTCGATACCAAGTCCTGGTTGGCTCCCTCACCAATTGCATCCTTCACATACTCCACAAACCTCCCAGACTGCTTCCTCTCTGCTATGTTTCCAGCAGAAACATAGGTTTATGTGGTAGGTTTAAGTCCCCCACAAGAACAGGAGTCATCATGAGACTTCTCCCATCTGCTTAGAGAATATTTCATCTGTGTCTTCAGATGAAACTGGTCTCCTGGCTGGGTGGTTTGGAACAGACTCCCATTGGGATATTTGCCTTGTTAGTCTTCCCATCATTCTTTCCCATAAACACTGAACCCTGTCACCACTATCATTAACCTCTAGACAATCCAAACACTTCCTAACACACAGGGCTACCCCACCACCTCTCCTTCCTTGCCAATTCCTTTTGAAGAAGTCATAGCCATTCACTGCAGAACTCCAGTAGTGTCAGCCATGCCCACCATGATTCCATAATGGCAACTCATACCATCATCTCCGGTTCTGCAATGGTTTCCAGCTCTTCCTGTTTCTCACCCGTGCTGGGGGCACTGGTGCAGATCAATTGCTGTGTCTATAAAGATAAGACACAGTGAGTGGCTGGGACAGCACTCCAGACCAGTAGGAAAGCTCATCCATGAGTGATAAATCCAGGAGATGTGCAGCTTTGAAATCCTTCACCTTCCCAGTGCCAAGCAAAATAAAAGCTCCTTGTATCACAAGAAGCTCTGGTTTTCGAGCCACACCAAGAACAGCCCTTGTGACAACAATGATTCAGAAACATGCCCTAATTACCAAGCTCCCATCATTTTCTAGATTACAATCTGAGATGCTTTAAAACCTGTTTAGAGTGATCTTTATTGGCTCTGTGACCTTTGGGGGGAGAAAAACAACGTTCTTCAGGGCATTCTCTGCAGCTTTTCTTCTAGTAATAAAGATCTTCAGGGAAACATCAAAATCCAGGAACAGAAACAATCACCCAAGTTACAGAGCTCAGCCAGACAATCCTGGGATGAATCCTGAGCACAGCTCTCATACTTCTACACTCCTGCTCCAACACCCAAACCACTCAAATCCAGACCCCTCCGGACTTTGCGGTTCCCTCTGGCCCCCAGCAGCACTCAACGGGAAATCTCCCAACTCCTGACTACAAACAGGGGTTTTGTTAATGAGATACAGCACGTGTTCCTGCCACGCACAGAAAACAGCCAGGGCTTTGTCTGCACTCGTAATCCCTCCCTAAGAGATGACAAAGTAGGAAATTAAAAAGCTAGCATAGGCACATTCACTGATACTCCTGATACTTCTGGTATTTAGGAGCAAAACGCTCAAAAGATCAGACAGTCCGGAGATAAAGCCATGCTGGAACAAGTGCTCGCCTCTTTCTTTACAGCTCAGCCAAATGTTCCATTTTAAGACCCCCAAGTAAGAGTGATTCCTAATGAAGACATTTTATTTATGTCTTTACTGCAAAGTGACCTTTTGGATACTGCTGAATATTAATATACAAATGGAATTATTATGTACCGTAGAGGGAAGAAAGAGAATATTTAAACCTGTTTTTTTATAGTTCCCACTTTCGGTAGCAAGGATTTCATCCAAGAGTCAACACACCAAGAAATTTTTCTACTGCAACCCCCATGACAACCAGTTCTGCCACAGATCAGCTGATGCAGCCAAGACGCATCAGGTCACATCTGGATATAGGTGCATCCATTCCTTAAAACACAGACCAGTTCCACTGCAAGACCCCCAGGACATGGAACTGCCCCAAGGAAGAGTCCCAGCAACCTTTCAAACCAGGGCGAAGAGGAGGGCGGGGGAGCTGAACCCATGCTTTGGACATGGGGATTACACGAAGCTGGATGAATAAAAACGCCTCTCAGCACTCCATGCAACATCTCACTGGGCTACATTTAATATCCTCCCCACCCCAGTCAGCAGTTCCGCCGCTGGCAGCACAGGAGAACCCGGCATTGCATCAGCCCAGCCAGAGCTCCACCGTGCTGGAGAGAAGGGCTTGACACAACATCAGCCACTTACAGCTGCCAGGGTAACCAGACAAGGCACAACCACCTCAGCCAGCCAGGACAGAGAAAGTCTCTTACTAAGGCACTTTTCCTAGTTGTTTCTTTGGAACAATCAAGGAAAAGCACAGAAGCACCCATAGTTTATTGGTATATATATTATTAAAAAAAAAATCAAAGCAGTTTTGTGAGCAGAACTAATGAAGACTCATTTCTTACGGATGCATGTCTTGAGGTCAAATTCTCTGGCGTCCAATAACTGCCAGTTCCCACTGCAGCTTTTCCCACGGTCAGGAACACCTCTCTCCCATGTGGATTCTTTAATGTCTAATAAGGGCTGTGCTCTCACTGCAGCTTTTCTCTCCATGGGGTCGCTAATCAGGTCTCTCTCCTCTATTAAAACGGCTTGTTTTCACAAAACTCAAAGGAACGTCATGTCTCTGAGACTGAATATCCCCTTCACCCTCAGGTTTAGCTGATACTGGCAAATGGTTCAAAATTGATTAGGGAAGATATATATACACATGGCAGGAATATTTCAGTCTTGCTCTCCAAGCAGATCAGAATAAATATCACTATTTGTAGAAGCACAGAAAGGTTACAGAAATATGTAGGAACTCTGCCTGTTCAGCTGTGTTGTCTCAAGCACAACGAGCTGTGATTCTTTATCCCCAACCTACACAGATGCACACCGTCACGTTCCTACACGCCAGACACAGCCGCCGAATTCCATCTCCAGGGCATTTTTTTTCTTCCAGTTTAAAGCATAATCTGCAGATTTGCTTCAAAAACACCAGTGGTGATAGCCTACGTTCAACACTTTCTGCAGGGGAATTGCTCAAGCCTGTTCTTTTGCGTGACTGATTTTAGGATTTATTTGGATTTGATGTTAAGAATGCACTGCATTGCAACTGTAGGGGAATCTCTTGATTAATCGAGTTTTTTTCATTCTTACATGAAAGGGTAATTCCCCGTCTCACTTTTGCTTCTCCAAGCCCTGTTTTGCATGTATTCGGCAGCAGATGGAGGAAAATGCAGAGTCACAACATTACGGTCTCCCTGCCACGCTGCAGAGCACTTGAGATGTGGATCATCTTGAAGTTTGGAAGTCTTGGTCCCATTGGTACAGACTTCTCCAGCAACAGACATTTACAACCTCTTCTCCAAGGTTTTGTATGCTTTCCAGAAAATGGTACTCCAGAAGAAAAAAAATTTTTATCTGTCTGCAGTCCCTGAGACCACCTCAAGTGATGGAACTCCTCTCCCCCCTCAAACTTCAACTGGGTTTGAACTAATGACCGGCATCAGTTCAGCCCACAGGTGTGACAACTTGAAATTAATTTCCGACAGAAATCAGCCATGGATCCAAAGACTCTCAGTCAAATCCCCAATCGCAAAAGCTCACCAATGCTAAGAGGTTATGATCTTGACACCGGGGAGGAAATCCAGCCAGTTCCCAGCCAGTCCAGCCACTCCCGCTCTGCCACACCAGTCAGTCACCACACACAGATGTGCAAATGTTGTTTCGTTCCTTCATGACTCACCGCTTCCATTGCCCTGGAGAAAGTGCTTGTCCCTGTGACTAAACCAACTGGCAGCACAGTCCTTGGCGTGAGCCAGGTGTCAGACCAAGGAAAATAATATTCCCCACTGACAAGCGCCCGGCAAGAGCCTGGCACACACTCGGGTGTGTTTTGTCTGCAGTGACTACCTGCGCTCCAGGCACTTTCTCCACAGGCGAGAGCCTGGGACTTTCCAGAGCCGAGCTCCTGAGCCAGCCAGACTTTAATGGCTTTCCTTCTAGGGCAACTCAAAGTCAAGGTTTTGCAAAGCTGAGCTGGAAACTTGAGTTTCATCGCAACAACAGGCGAGGTTTCACACCTCGGCTTTATGAGCTGACTTAAAGGAGGCCTCCCCGCACCAAAGACTTGAGCAGAGCTGTATCTGGAGGTGAACACGTACTACCAGACCAAGAGGGCTTCTCCTGGGCTTCAAGGATACACCAATACAACTGCTGGGAAAGCTGCTCCCTCATGCAATGCTGTTTCAGTGATGAACTTCACCTTTAAGCTGCAAAATCAGACTGACACAAGCCAGGCAAGAGCATTAACTGCAGCCAACCCAGGGGCTGTAAACTCTGAAAGGATGCAGAGGAAGAGATGCTTCCTGAGTTCAACTGCTGCCAAAAATGGTGTATCTCACCATACCCACAACTACTGTTATCATCTACAACATCAATCTTGAAGCCACTTCTATTTTTTAAATGTGGCAAAGATTCTCTCCTACTAATTCTTCCAATAAGTTTTTTCAGAATTAAGAAAAAGACCAAAGGTTTACTGAGACTTTGATTACAAGGCAGTAACTGTGCTGGCCATTGGCTGTCTGGATACATATCTGGCTGCCTTCCTAAGAGCAGCATCTCACAGATCCCGTGAAATTAAATCAGATGTTGATTATATATACAAGGGAGATATTCATCCACTCTGAGCTTTTATTCCCCTCACAGTAAGAATGCTAATGAGGCCGGAAGACTTCTTTCCCCTCCAAAGATGACTTCTTTAAACATACAACTTGGCAATTTATTTTTCTTATTTGCCCTATTAACTATTACAGGTCACCCGCAGCTGCCACAGAGAGCCTAAAGAGGGACATTTAAAGGAGCCTCTGTGATCTCTTTGGCAGCCATCACTGTTAATGAGGACGGGAGGCATTCACCCGGCAGCAGGAGCAGACGGACCGCGGCGTGGAGCTTTGTGCCGTGCGGAAGCCGTGAACACCTCAGCAAAGACACAGGGAAAGCTGTGACAGGAACACCAAGTTACTCTCAATGAATCCCATGGATAGCAAACACAACCAGGTCAGTTTTCTTCCTGGAGAAAAACTGTAGGTGATTCACTATTTGCTTAAATAAAATCATTTACCAGTCTGGCGGTTCTTTGTGTTGAGCTGAAAGATGGTTTCAGATCCAGCTCTGACTGCGTACCTGACCACCTTCGTGACAGGAACTTGGTCTGAACACAGCTCTCATTTCCTACCATACTGGGAATAATAAAAGACATGCAAGCTCCTCCATTTGGACAGAGGGGCATCCAAGAGGAACACACACACAGGTCAGAACTACCTCACCAGCAGTATCCAACAGACAGCCCTGCAGATCATCCTTGTACCCTCCTTCCGGACACATCTGGATTTCTCTGGCTTCTCAGTGGAGAGACGAGAGCACTCTCAGGGCATTCTGATCAGATGAGGAAGCTCCAGATCAAAGTGTGCTTATACAAAAAAAGCCCTTTCAGTTTTAAGTTGTTGAGCCTGATTAAAAAGGGGAAGAGAAAGGAAGCTAAAAAAGCTCCCTTTTGTTCTTAAAAATGTCCGAGCCTCTAACCAGAACACGGTTGTTGCAAAAGACTGCTGCTCTCCTCCCACCATCAGTTTGTCTGAGCAGAAAACTGATGTTCCTTTTATATCCAAACTCTGCTCCTTCTCACCCAAGTCACCCCCAACGTCTGCACCTCACACAAGGCACAGACACACAAACCCTAGTCCAGAGCCAGCCACATGCAACGGCTACAGAACGCATTTCCAAAAAATCCATCCCAGGAAGGACATTGTTTCCACCAAATTCAAAGGTGCTGCCTTCAGTCTTTCCTGCTGACAGACCAGGCTGCAGTAGGCCCTGGGATGTATCTGGTATATTTATAAAAAGCCTGGAACAATGTTTGTTCTTTTACTGAAGGATGTTATCTTCACACTGCAGGATTTTACAGATTGCAGGAGATTATTACAGCAGGTTAAACAGTAACTACTGAAATGCACAAACCAAAGCACTTGCTGTGTTTTACTCATGGTCCAGGAGCCTTCATCACCTCTGAATGTGCTGCTGCAGAACAGTGGTGGAGATGGGTTTCAGGAGATCTGAGCTGCCATTACTCCCCAGGCAGAAAGGTGAAACCTCCAAATAACTGTGTGTGTACAATCACCAAGTGGGAAACACTGCTGACTTGTAGCCCGGGCGATGAAAAACACAACTTCTGTCTGATTTTCATTAACTGTCCAAGGAATCTTCAGAACACCACAAAAAATTGAGAAAAGGAAAGCAGCAAGGCTGGTTGTACACTGTGAATTTCCATCCTCAGGCTCCTGTTCCTCCCACAAGATTCCTAAATCAGCATGCCAAAGATGCAGCTAAACTCAGAATCTTATTATGGAGAGCAATCATTTTTCTAGTTTATTCCTCAATTCATTGTTTAGGAATGTTTGTCCTTGCAGTCTTTGGTTTCAGGGCGTTCTCAGACCTCAGTAAGTTCAATGAACTTAATAAAAAACACAAATGAAATATCTCACTGATTCTTATTTTTGGTAGCTACAAATCCAGAGCATATCCAACCCAGTGGCAGCTCCACAACTCACACCCAACTGTAACTCTCCCGAAACCTTCAGCAGCCTAAAAGCAGCCAGGAGGGGTGACCCTCAGTTCTGCCCCTTTGCAAACATCCCCACAGAACAGTTTTGGTCCTTGTTAGTTCTCAGGTGCCTCTTCACACTTCACATGCAAAAGGGCATCTCCTCTCTTCCTCACAACCCAACAGCAGCGTGAAACCACCCCAACAGCAAGACAAGCTGCAGTTGTGACACATCAGCTCACAAAAACAAAGCTCCTGAGGAGCCCCAGGTCCACCCTGACTCATCGCCTCATCCAGTATCTGCCTTCCACTCATTTGGTTATTTACTTCCTTTTTTATGGAAAGGCAGCGAGTGCCTCTTTGCCCTCAGCAAAGACAAGGACCTAATTTTGGACACACCTTAAGATGTCAATAAGGTCATTTGCCAGGGAACTTGGCATGACTTTCTGGCCTATGAAAAGCAAGGAGGAATAAAAAAACAGTAAACAAGGCTATCACAAAGTGAATTTAAGCCTTTATTCATCTCCTGTTCTGACCTGATGAATGGATTTAATACCTTTGTATGCCTCACTGGACTGGTAAGTTCTCAACATGTGAATCTGTTTTCTTGTACTCTGCAGGGATTATTTTACTGTTGTACTAAATGAATTTACACTAAGGGCAAGAAATACCAAAAGCCAACATGGCTCTTGAAGGGCTCAGCAACAACAGAAGCTGCTGATACAAATAATCACAACTAAACACAGCCTGGACCTTTGAAGAAACTTCAGAGAAGAAACAATGCCAGTCAGGCTCAGCAGATGACAGAATTTTGTGACCAAGTGTCATCAACTTATCTTTCTACCACAGCTCAGCATATAAAACCACTTAATAGAAGCTTAGTCCAAATCTACACTCTTTGTGGCTTTTCATTAAGTTTCTTTGAAATAATTACCCAGCCTTGGCCAGTGTGGTGTCAAGCAGCTGCCACCCCAAGTGCAGGCACGGAGCAGAACCCGGAGCAGGCAGCAGTGGATCTCAGCCTGCTCAGGAGCCACCCTCTGGACTCAGCCTGGGGAACCAGGGGGCAGCTGCAGGCAGACACTGATGGACAACAAGCTGGGCTGCCATGGAGGTGGTGCCTGTGCTGCTCTAGGGCACCTGGGATCAGTACCAGGAACAGAATTATTAAAGATCTGATGGCAAACCGCCACCAGAGCCAGCACCGCCATCACCCCAATGAGCCACCTGACTGACCAATGAGCCCACACTCCATGTGAGTCTGACACCCACTGGAACCCACCAAAACAACTTGCCTCATGTACTCCCCTTCTGAGTCTGGGCAATTATTTTAATCCCCCTGCCCCAGTCTCCCAACCAAACATCCTACTTTGGTCTCTGGATTACGTTACTGGAAGAGTTTGTAAAACCAGCACCAACAAGTTCTGATGCTGCCCATGATTCCAGACATCACTCCAGTAAAACACAGGTGTAAACTGTACCCTCCCCTTCTTCACAGCTCTGGGCTGGAAAAGGCAGCACCTCATCTGGGAAAATACCTAAAGTGACACAAACAGAGCCACAAACCAGGAATAGCTCTGTGGCCTTACTTCTGTATTTTCCTACAATAAAAATACACCTGGATAGAGATCTGTATGGGCTGAACTGAGTTAGGATAACCATCCCAAGTGATATCCAAGGACTTACTGATCAGTGATCACCAAAAAAAGCCAGGGAACACATTTAAGAGCTTTGTTAGAAAACCAGGAGCACTGTTCCTTCTGACTCAAGCCAGTTCCTGTGGAAAGGCACTGCAAGACCTGCCAGTGTCTGACATGAGAAGTTTTTCCTCCAAGTGTTCAACGCCAGCAGTGGTTGTCACCGTTCTCCCCAGGTCACAGCCTGCACCAGAGCTACCAAAATTCCCCTACACCACCTCAGTCCACAGCAGTGACACAGAGCAGGAGGCACAGATTTCACCCTCCCAGGCCAAAATAACACTCCAAGCCATCAAGACAAAACATTTACTCACAAACTGACCAAATAGTCTCTAGGAATTACTGAAAACAGACACTCGCTGTCACGGCAGGATTTTTGCAGTTACATTTAAAATGCCTTTAACCACTTCTCCAGGAGGCATCCAAAGCATCTCCTGCGAGACAGACGCTGGAACATGGCGAAGTCAAACAAAGCCCATTTCCCACCCCAAAAAAACCCTTAAAAGTTATTTATTTTCTCCAAGATTGCCCTGATCTGCAATGTATTCCACTGACTTTCAAGGAGCACTTTTGTTTCCTGAAGTCCAGGGCTTCTCCTGGATTTGGTTGCCACTGTGAATGCCTTAATTCTCCCCCAGCACAGGAGACTGCACACAACAGTCACATGGTCCATCATTAAGAGGCTTTTACTCCTCTTTGCCCTTTAAAACACCAGTAAAGGGACAAAGCCATGTTCTTTCAGATAACTGGAAGAAAACATAGGGAGGAAAAAAAATATGGAAGGGCAGCACTTGTGTTGGGGACAACTGTTACTATATTTAGTCACCTTGTTCTGCAAGCTGCTGAGCATCTGTTTCAGTGATGGTGAACGACGGGTTTTTTCCAGCATTAATTAGGTGAACCCAAACCACTGCTCCCACCACTTCCCCAAGCTCACATCTCCCAGATCATAACTCGGATTTGCTACTTATTCCACCTGAACAGTGGATCTCCAATCCTGGCACTGGCTGCGTTTCTATTTCAGGGTGCCTTAATAGCTCAGTTGAAAGGAAATATAGAGTATTGGGTTTTGAAAAGGGAGTATTTGGGTAAGAAACTGAAAAACAATTTCAATGTATTTAAATGCATGGAGAATCTCTCCTTTGCAATCTCCTTTAATACCAAGGAAACAGATTTTTAAAAGGGCTTCTAATGAAAAAAACAGCACTGCTCATGTAAGCCAGTGCTTCTTGAGACCAGCTTCAGTATTCTCTAATTTGAGAGAAGAATTCGCAGCAGGGAGTGTTATTTCCATTCACCTCAGTAAACTAAACAAACCGATCAGGAGCATTTGGGGTAAAAGAATAAAAACATGCATTTCTTCGAAATCCTTAATTCATCTCTTTATAGAATTCCTTGGGAGGCTGCAAATCCCAGCAAGGTTCCCACAGTCGGTGGTTAAGTGAAGGGGGGGGAGGAGAGGCAGCAAACCCTCCATACTCCTGCCGAGCTGTAAGTTTTAGGAGTTTTCCCTGAATTTTTGCTTCTTTGGAAACAAGATGGTTGTTTCTCAAACAGGCACCGTGCAACAGCCCAGCCAACGGGCTTCCATCTGGGAAGGACAGTATTTCCCAAGCCCGGTGGAAAAACAAACACTCGGGTGAGCTGCTCGGAGGCTCGGGGGGTGAGGCGATTCCCGGCCGCAGCCCAGCGGAGGTTTTGGGCGGTTTTCCCCCAAAGCTCGCCCCGCTCCCATGGCTCCACGGCTCAGCCTCCTCCTTCGCCCTATTCCCAGGCTGGGGGATGGGTGGGAACCGGGCTCTGCCAAGCCCCGCTCCCTCCGAAAAGACTTTCTCTCCGACTATAGCGCGCTTTCCAAGGAGGGAGCCTTCTCCTTGCCACCTCCACGGCCGGGCAGCCGCTTCCCTTCCCTTCCCTTCCCTCTGGAGAATCCCACCGTGCGAGCCTTGTGCAGCGCCTGTCCCTTCCCCCAGGCGAGCACGGGCATACAAAGGAAGCCTTGCTCCATTGTCCACCTACAGCACCTACACACCGAGCCTCGCTCCCCGCTCACCCCCTCGCCCCTTTTCCAGCCACAAATATTCCAGTGGGTACATCCCACCAGCATTCGGAGGCGGCGTGTCATTCCCTCCCCGTGCTTCAGTACCTGCAGCCAAAGGGCTGAAGCGTGTTTTAACTGTTTACTGCCGTGAGATCAGCCTCATCCAAACACACAAATCCCGGGCAAAAATCACCAGGGAGAAATGCCTGGCTACAAAGCTTCTTCCCAAACCTCCGATCGCAAT
This sequence comes from Tangara arthus, assembly GCA_035584835.1. Lineage (NCBI taxonomy): Eukaryota > Metazoa > Chordata > Aves > Passeriformes > Thraupidae > Tangara > Tangara arthus. Next base: position 2,048,518 of record JAWMQZ010000078.1, read on the forward strand.
TTGCCGAGGTAAAAACAACCAAAAAAAGGTAATTAATTCAGCGCCTGCCATTTTTCCCACCCATCTCCAAGCAACAGTACCATGGCAACTTTTTCCCTCCTTTAATACATCTTATAAAAAGAGGAGGACTGGACAAAATAAAACCGAGGAATGTCAGATTTGCACTGTGGAGCGCCTGTTCCCTCAGCTAGTTATGGCTGGAATTAACCAAATAACTCTAGAGCGAGTCTTTTCCCCCCAAAACCTGGCTTTGTAAACAGCACTGGGTCACGTAACCAGGACTTGAGGGAAGGGACAAACCACCCTGAATACACATCCACCATCCCGCGCCTTCACCAAGCAGCGAATTCTTGGCTCAGGGGGATAATAAAGGTGAAGCTTGATTAAAACAGGGCAATTTCAGAGCGATGAGGATGCAGAGATGGGGTTTGGCTGCTGCAGCAGTTGAGGCCAGGAGGATGGAGGGGGATGCGAGACCCCCAGTCCTCCCACAACAGACGACCAGAAACCAGGGAAGAAGCGCTGGGACCTTCCTTTCTCCCCCTCGGTATCACCGCATCTATTTTTCCCATGGTGACTCATTATTAAGGACGCTCCGTGATTTTTCCAGCACAGGAAGATTAAAGGAAGCTTCAAAATCCATTTTTTTCTGCTGCTGGTGGGATTAAAGCAAAGCGCCTGGAGGGGCCATGAGCCGAGCAGGACTCGTTACTCTTTTTCTTCCTAAAAACCAGCTTCCAGCGTAGGGTGTATCAACTTGAGAGCATTTCCACAGGAAAAAGGTGTTACTGAGGCGGTGGGGAAGAAGTCTCTTCCTCCTCCTCCTCGCAGGGAAAGACGGAGGGAGGAGGAAAAAAACCCAACCATGCAAACAGCTACTACTTCCTTATGAGCGGGATTAACCTATGCAATTAAAAAAAAAAAAAAAAACAAGGAAAAAACAACCCAGCACGATATAAGGAGTCCAGAGTGCTTCCCGCGTGCAGGATCCCGTGTTTTCTCCGTGGGTTTGTGTGATTTTTTTTTCCCCAGAGTCACGTTTTCGCAGCTGCAGGCGCTTCGGTTCCCACAGCTCGCTGCACCTCGGGGGGACACGCAGCATCCTCCGCAGCTCCAGGTGGGAGGAAAACGCAGTGGAATAGGCGAAAATAAATAGAAAAAGTCCAAATGTTGAATAATTTAGGAAAAAAAAAAAAATGAATGGAATGGAAAACAAGTCGGCCAGGCTCAGCGCTGCCTCCCGACATCCTCGGCATGGGAGCCGCTCCGTGCCGACCTCCGAGCCCCGCTCGCTGCTGCTCCGTCGTTTCGGGTCCATTTTTAGCCATTTTTGTATTTCCCCGCTCCGGCCGCGCCGCCGATCCCGCCATGGCGCGGGTTATTTACAGCGCTGTTTTCCTCCTCCTCTCCACGGGAACCGCCGTCCCCGCGCACTCCTCCCCCCCTTTCCCACGTTTTTCCCCTCGTTTTTCCCCACACCGCGGGTCGGGCCGGACGGGGCCCCGTTGCCGCTCCCCACTCACCGCTTGAAGTGCTCGATGATCTTCTCCTCGCGCACGTTCTCCGGCAGGTTGCCCACCCAGAGGTGCCTGGTTTCCCGGACCATACTGCGCGGCGCGGGGCGAGCCCGCCGCCCGTGCCCC
>JAWMQZ010000078.1:2072500-2084880 GCA_035584835.1 Tangara arthus
GTGCAGAGCCACAAGGGCCCCCTGAGCCTCCTTTTCTCCAGGCTGAGCCCCTTCCCAGCTCCCTCAGCCTCTCCTGGTGCTCCGGCCTCTTCCCCAGCTCTGCTTCCACCTCTGGACACGCTCCAGCCCCTCAGTGTCCTCGCCACGGAGGTCCCAGTACTGTCCCAGAACTGGAGGTGTCCCAGCAGTGCCAGCACAGGGGACAGGCACTGCCCTGGGGGACCAGCCAGGGGCCATCGGCCTCTTGCCCACCTGGGGACACCTGGCTGAGGTGCAGAGGCACCCATGGCCCCCTCCACCCACGGCCCCTCCATCCCCCGTGGGTGCTGAACCAACCCCCAGTTCCCCAGCTCCATCCGCACCGTACCCAACAGTGCCTCAGTTTCCCCCGTGCTGTCTCACCTTGCCGAGGGAGAGGATGGTGGAGGCGGCGCGCAGGGAGAACTCCAGCACCACCAGCGCAGCCACACGGGAGCCCACCAGGGCCAGGACAGCCGTCAGCACCAGCACCTGCAGCGGCTCCAGCAGCGGCCGCCGCGCCGCCATCGCCTCCTTCTCCGCCTGCCTCTCAGGGTTACTGGGGACAGCAGGGGGGACACTGGGACCTCTGCAGCCCCACCAGGGGGACACCAAGCATACGGTGGCTTCATGTATATGTAGCCCCTATACACCCCCGGTACATCCCATGTACCCCCCCTACAGACCCACAGCACCCCAGGTACCCCCAGGACATCCCATGTACCCTCTGTACACCCCAGTACCCTCTGTGTACACCTGGGATATATACACACACCCCCTACAGACCCCCAGGACACCCCATATATCCCCAGAATGCACCATATACTCCCTTACAGACCCCCAGGACACCCCATATGGGCCCTATACACCAAAATGGGTGACAAGCCTTAGTGACATCCCCATCTGTGCTGTGCAGCAGAGGCTGCAGCCCCTGCCCTGCACCCCTTCATGCCAAGAGCCACAGGCCAACAGCAGATCCCAAAATCAGATCCCCAAAAACAGCCTTCCCCCCCAGAGGGGACAAAGGGCTGGTGCTTACTTCGCACACTGGATGTAGAGATAAACCTTCAGGAGGCTGCAGAGCACCGAGACGGCGCAGGCACCCACCAGCCCTGCGGGGAAAGGCAGCAGTGGGTCACTGGTGTCCCCTGGGCTGTCCCCAGGTCACCCTCAGGGATCTCACCTTGCAGGAGTGCATCCAGCAGTGCCCAGCCCCAGGCCAGCCCGGGCAGCGCCGGGAGCCAGGACCCCAGGGAAAACATTTTCTGTGAAGAGGAGCCACAGTGGAGCCAGGCCCCGGCTCCAAGGTCCGCGGGGTGGAGGCGGGGAGTGGCTCCCCCCAGCTAGTAAATCATTACTGGGGCAAGCCAGGGCAGCTGGAGCTCCGGCCGGACGAGATGAGCTCCAGCTGCCCCGTGGAGGTGAAAATTAGGAGAAGAGGGATGTGATGCACATGGAGCAGCTCAGGGACCACCAGCACCTTTAACCTCCCCCCACGCCAGCACTGCCATTCTCCTCTCTACCCTGAGGCATCTCAGCATTTCAGGTCCTGTCCCCCCATCTGCACCACCCCAAAGACCCCAAGACAACACCAAAAATAGAAAAACCTCTTTATTAACATCGGTGGTGGTGGCAGGAGTCTGTCCTACAGCCCTGGGGGCTGCTAGTGCTGAACCATGTTCCTGAGCTTGTCCCAAAAGAAGAGGCTGAGGACGGTGTGGGGGCCGAGGCGGAGGTAGACGGCGCCGATGCCCTTGTACAAGCCCAGCAGCCCCTCTTTACTGGAGATTTTCAGGACACAATCCAAAAACCCTCGGTAGAGCTTGCCCTGGGGAGAGAGGAACCAGCTCTGCCCCCCTGCTGGATGGGAAAAGCCGCGTGTCCCCTGTGCCGTACCCGGAATGGCCTTACCGTGCCGTCGGCGTCCACCGGCTGGTTGTAGAGACGCGTGCTGATCACGTCAAAAGGTGTCATTGTCACAGCCACAGCCACACCACTCACCATGCCCCCCGCCAGCACCGCCGCCCAGCTGCCCTTCCTGAACCACTGTGGGAAGCGCCGGCATCAGCTCTTCCCAACAATGAGAGGGAGCACGGGGGGCCGCTGGCGGCCGGATCCGCACACGTCCCGCTCACCTGGCGCTCGCAGACCCAGTCCTTGGCCGAGGCGAAGGTGGCGAGCTGCACGGCCGAGCCCACGGCCACGCGGGGCACGGCGCCCGTCACCCCCCGCCACAGCCCCACCACCCCGTGCTGCTGGTAGATGCTCTTGAAAGCGCCGGAGATGCTCTGGGGGAAAGAGAGGAAATTGGGGAAAATAGGAAAAATGGGAATGGTGCATCCCACCTGGCAAAATATCCCACCCCTGCTGGTCCTTGGTGACACGAAGCCACTACTGGCTTTGGACAGATCTCAGGGGGTCTGGGTTCTCCGGATTCGGTATCGCAGCCCCACGTGCCTGTCACACCCCCTCTGTTCTCGCACTGTTATTTTTAGCATCATTACGGGGCCAAGCAGCCAAACAACAGCTTTAAATTCCTGCTGACCAAAATAGCATGGTCCCCGCTGGGGCCCGGAGCGTGCACGGACAAGGTGCCACCAAACCCTCTGTGTCCCCCCACCCCAACCCTGTCCCCACTCACCTCATGGTTGTGCTGGTGGCCCACGGCCATGGCCGACAGTGTCTGGGCTTGAAGGTGGGTCTTGACCTTGGGGGGGACAATGCCAGGTGACAAAACCTTCCAATGGCCCCGCTGGGACCGGCTGTGGTCCCCTCATTTTCTTGGCAGATTTTGAGGGGAAGTTTCAGCCCCTCCGACAGACGTGGGGGACACAGTTGAGTAGCCAAGTGGTAACTCCAGACTTGGAATCCCGTTCCTTTTACCCCTCTCTCCCAGGGCAAAGGGACCCTGCAAACACCCACTGCTGGAGCTCTCCGACCCCAAAAAACCGGGGAAACCCTCTAAAATGGGGGGGGGGGGGAACCCCCGCAATTTCTTTTGGGGTCATTTCCTTATGGGGGAGTTCTCTGCTGGTTTCCTGAGGGGGATTTGGGGGAGGAAGCAGGGGGAGAGCATGCACAGTGCAGCCCCACATTTTGGGGTTGGGGGGGGATGAAGCCCAGCAGGGGAAGAGAGAGCGCACCAAGCCAGTGTTTAGAGGATGCAGCCAAGATGCCGAACCTTTTGGGGGGTCCCCAAAACACCCCCCTCCACACCCCACGGCTTTTGGGACGGAGCAGCACTCACCAGGTACGCGGGGCTGCCCACGACGGCTCCCACCGCCCCGGCCACGGCTCCGGCGGCCACGGTCCCGCCGGGATACTCGGTCCAGCCGGCGTCCTCGGCGTGGGAATAGCAGTAGAAGCGGACGCCGTTCATGAGCCCCTGGTAGAGCAGCCCGGCCGCCAGCCCCTTCTGCAGCCCCCGCAGCCCGTCCGCCCGGCACACGGCCACGGCCGCCCGCAGCACCCCGCGGTAGGGCCGGGGGTACGTGCCCGGGGGCTGCAGCTCGCCCTGCAGCTGCAGCCGCGTCTTCACCACCTCCAGCGGGTTGGTGAGGAAGCAGGCCAAGCAGCCGGCCGTGGCCCCCAGCACCAGGTCGGTGGCCGGGGGCACCCCCCCGGTCGGGGGGGGGCTGTTTTGGGGGGGGTAGTGGAATTCCTGCAGGGAATCGGGAGGGCGGGGGGCGAGGGTCCCCGCCGCCATCCGGCACCTGCCCGCGGGGGTGGCCCCAGGCTCCACCTCCCCGAACAACCGCAGGGAAAAAAATCCGGGGGGAGCGAGAGCGAGCGAGCGCCGCCTCCAGCAAACCACCCCCCCCAATCCAGCCCCCAATTTGGGGAAGGGATGTGGGGCAAAGGTCGGGCTGGGGGTGCGTGTCCGGTTCCCCCGACACCGGCGCGCCCCCGGCAGCCGCGTCCAGCCGGGCCCGGTCTCACGTGATGGTGCTGCCCCGGCGCAAATAGGGAAAAGCAGGCAAAAAAAAAGGGCGGGTAACATTGAAATAGAAACGGAGGGAGAGGAATTTTGGGGGCGCACGCGGTCATTCCCCCAAGATCAGGACTGGAAAACTCGCTGCGCTTGTGGCCGCGGTGCGGGGGGGACTTGCAGAGGGTCTCGCCCGCCTCTCCCGGTGCTTTGAAATTGGAGCTTCCCGCGGAAAAATGCTGCGGGGGGTGGGGATGTCGGTGTCCCGCCCCCCGCCGTGGATTCCTATTTTTGGGGCTACGCAGGGACCCCCTGGCACCCCCATGGCCGAGGCACCGCGGTGGTTACTGAGGGGCAGGACGTGCGAACCCCCCCATATCCCAGACCCCTCCCCTGCCAGCGGCTGTCCCAGTATCCCCCCAACACTTTCGTTTCGATGTCAGAAGCCAAGGCGGGTTTACGGGACATAGGTGATGCTGGGGGCTGGCCCCACGGCTGCTTCTTTCTCTTCTAGACTGGACTAAATCTCCTGGATGCAGGGGACAGGGAATATCTCCTGGACCCAGGGATAAGCAAGGACAAAGCATGAAGACTCTGTGTCCTGATGGGTAATTCCCAGTTGAAGCCACAAACGTGTCCCATCGCAGGGTTAACACTGTTGAGGAGCTCGAGGTGCATGTCCTCCCCTCTTTTCATCCAAATCCCCCCTTCTGCCTGCCCAGAGCCGTCCCACAGGCTCCAAAGTGACAGCAGGAGGCAGGAGGAGCAGCAGCCCCAGGAGCAGAATGTGGCATGGGGCCAAGGCTGAGTTACCAAGGTCTATTTATTTGGGGAGGGGGAAAAGGAAGCAAATGTATGTACATATACATTCAGTCACGTATGTTTCCTCCCAGAAAAAGGCCCCGTGAACATATATTACATGAGAAGGTCTCCAGGTTATTATTATTGTTATTAATATTATTTAAAAGCTGGGGTTGTGCCCCGAAGTGCTCGTTGTGGAGCGCAAGTGGCGATGGGTCCTCGCTGGCCTCAGATGCAGTGAGCTGAGGAGATGGGGACGTGTTTGGTGGCAGCCACATGACAATGTCCCTCAGGACACCTGAAGAACATGGGACTCCATCTCTTCTCCCCCAGTGCACAGGGTCAGCATTAAAACCACAAACTGGCTGCTGAGATTTCCTAAAACCATATTTAAGCCAAATATTTGGCCTCGTTCCTTCTTCCTTAGCCTCAAATCTCCTGGACAGGCTGAGAGTGGTTCAGGGGCGTCCGGAGGCCCCGGGCGAGCTCTCCAGGAGGAGGAGGCGGGGCGGTGCGGACTCCTCCTCCCAACACAGCGGTGATTGTATGAGCAACAAGACATGCACAGGAGCGACTGAGTGTTCCCACCTCGCCCCGACCCTGTTCGAAAATGAACAAGTCCTCAGTCCTGCTCCCCACCAGAACGGGGATGCTTGTCCCAGCCCACCCTGCTCCCACCCTCTCCCTCACTACTACTGGGACATTATTCTGTGAAAGGCAAATTATTTGCCCCGTGGCAGCTGGACAAGGAGGAAGGTGCAGGTGGTGAAGCATCTGGCTGCTCCCGAAACCACGCCGGATGTCCCTGGCTCGGTGGAGAGCGCGGGGTCCACGCTGCAGGCACGGCCCTGGTGGGGACCAAGCGATGGCAGGAGGGTTTGGGGTGCCAGCTGCCCAGATACAGGCCCTGATCCCCAAAAATGGCCCCCGTGAGCTGTCCTCCCTGGGCAGGGTTAACACCAGGGGTCCCGCTCGGCCCGGCCCCGGCAGAGGCTGTCGCTGCGCTGCCAGGCGCTGTCGATGAGGCTCTGGGCATCCTCACATTTCTTCTTCACAGCAGCATCCAGAATGGCCTTGTGCTGGAGATCGACCTGAAACACGGGTGTGGGGTGGCAGGAGGGGAACAGACCAGAGTCACTTCTCCCTCTCGCTGTAAAACCACCTCAAACCCACATGGGCAGGCTGCCTGTGTCATGGATATGGTGACAGTGGGGCTGACCCACATTCCTCCCACTCCCCTTGTCAGCACTGGGTGCTCATGGCTTGTCCTGCCAGCTTCTAAATCCCACATCCTGTGATTATATGGAGCCAAAGGAGCTCCCTGGCTCTCCTGCCCTTTGTGGGAAATCTGGGTTCGCCTTCTAGGGACAAATTAATCCCTCTGCTCTCCCTCACTAATGAGGGTGTGAGGCAGCCCCACATGCTCACCTGGTAGATGTTCCTCCACGCGACGTTCAGTGCTGACAGGAACCTCTCCAGTTCTGTAGTGCAACTAAAATAAAGGACCCAGGGGGGCAGGAACTCCTTGCTGTCCTGAGCAAACTCCTAAACAGCGAGAGAGAGGCCAGGTGTCAGCACTGGGTGCTCGCCCAGCCCTGGGCCAGCAGGTCCCAGAGCCCTGCCCTCACCAGGATGCAGTACTCCTTGCCAGCCTCCGTGGAGACAGCGGTGACATCGGTCAGCTCCGCGGTGCCCAGCGAGCGGAAGAAGCTGGTCTGGCAGTCCTCGTGGCACGTGAAAGCCTTCTCATCTGTCAGCACCAGGCAGCAGGGAACGCACGGCGTCGGGGCAACACCCTGAGGGATCACCTGCGTGGGGTAGGGAAGGGGGGTAAAACCTGGCATGAAGGAGCCCCATCTCCACGGGGTGCCCTGTGGGGAAACCCTCCTGGCTCAGGATAAAGCTGCCTGCTCCATCCTGACAGACATTCCTGCTCCCTTCAGCAGCGCCAAAGGGGCTCAGGGCAAAGGAGGGGGCCGAAGCACCCACGCTCGGGGCCTGTCCCCAGCTCACCCCTTTGGAGACAGCCTGGCAGAAGTACTGCATCCAGTCTGCCATGTCCTCCTCATTGTCAGCGCTCAGCTCCAGGGAGGGCCGGTCTGTCAGGATCACCTGGAAGGAGTGGGGCCGGTCGGTGGTGTTGGAACGCCGGCATCCCCCGCACTGCTCGCCGCTGGGAGAGAGGGGGAGGATGGAGATGAGCGGGATGGATGGGCCAGCACGAGCCTGAGAACAGCCTCTGACTGCCCTCCCTGGGCAGCACCTCGCCCCTGTTCCCAACAAACACTCATTCCCCATCCCTGACATCCCCTGGGATTGCTCCGAGGACCATCTCCAGGCTCTTCACATTGCAGGAGAGCTGGAGTTGACCACAGTGGGTCTCCCAGCAGGGCTCTTGGAGGGAAACATCACCCTTCAGAGGCCAAGGCCCCTGCCAAGGAAGGAAATGAACCCATTTCCAGGGGCATCACCAGAGCCAAAACAAATGGGCACCTGCCCCCAGGTAGGAGCAGCTGGGATTCCTGCTGCATGGAGCAGGCCATGATCCAGCCTGGAACCCCTCCTGGACATCCCAAGTAGCTCCTGCTCCCCAGATCCCCATGGAGTCTGGGTTCTGTGTCCTACCAGCCACTCACCCCATGTTGATGGAGAGCAGAGGGGTGACGTCCGTGCGATCGGGGTACTGGTACAAGATCCCATTGCTGCCGTTTGGGAAGATGAGAGAGGGGGGAACTGGGGTCAGCCCAGCTCTGGTATCCCCTGCCTGTAGTCCCACAGCCACCCCTGCCCTGCCCTCCACCCCTGCAGCCCTGTGGGGTCACATTCCTGCTGCTGGGCACCCACAAACTGTGGCTTTAGCCACCAAACCGGTGGCTTGGCCCCTTTAGGTGGCAAGATGAGTCCTCTCCACCTCCCAGGCAGCTTTTGGGCAGCAAACTGCTGTCAGTACCTTCTCCCAAGAGCCCTGTTTGACCCCAGCCCTGCCCCACAGCCCCAGTGCCCACCTGAGCACCACGAAGCAGGGCTTCCACTGCTCCTTGCCCAGGTAGGAGGTGCCTGCCTTGTAGTGCAGCATGCCATCCTTGGTGACAGCGTGTTCTGCAGAGGAGCAGCTGCTGCTGGAGGGCCCCAGCGCCTCATCCATGGGGTCCTCCCAGTGAACGAGGCCGTAGAAACGCACAACCACGCTGCAGGCCTGTAAAAACCAGGAGAAGTCAAGGGAGTCTCCTGTGAGCCTTCGTCACCTGCAGTGCTGGTGGTGATACCCAAACTCACCTCACACTTGGACTCCTGTGCCACAAACTTGGCAAGTGCCAGTTTCTCCATGGTGGCATCTGTGAGGATACTGGGATAAGGGGGCTCCCGGCACCCTTTGATCATGGCTGACTTCAAGGAGACCAGGAAGAACCTGAGAGGGAGGCAGAAATCTCTGATAAGGCTGAGGCAAACAGCCCCTCATCTCCCTCATACACCTGGTGCCCAAGGGGCTCCCTTTAACCATGACCCTCTGGTCTTCCAGACCAAAGAGTTGTAAAATCAACCTACAGACCAAAGGTGATGGGAGGCCGCAAAGCCTGAACTCCAGAAAGGAGACAGGTGACACCCAGAGGTGGTCACTGATCCCAGCACAGATCACAGTATGGCTTGATGGTCACCACCCTGAGCTGCCAGCACACACAGAGACCTGGGACATGCCTTGGAGCTCATCCCTACTCATGCCAAGTGACACATGGTCTGCGTTGCCCAGAGTCCCAAAGCTCAGACTGAGGGATGGAGTAACTCTTGATCCAGGGAAGATACTTTGGTTTTATCCGTGCCTGAGGCACTTCCAGCTGTCAGCTGGGTTCAGCCAGTGGCATCAAACCAGCCCCTAACCCCCTCACGGGTGGCAGGACTGTCATGAAGGGCTGTCTCTGGAGTCTCCCACTGTCCCCAAGTCCAAGAATCCCAGAGTTCTGTGCTCAGTTCCCCACTCACTCGGTGAGAGCCACGTCGGCAGTGTCCAGCAGGAACTGCTTCCTCCGGTTGGTGCACACCAGGGTCACTGTCTGCTGATCCAGCCCAACCTGTGCCACACAGCAATGGTTAGGGAAGCCAGGCTGACTGGGCTCACTGGGCTTCTGACCCAGGGAGAGGGTCAGTGGTCACTCTGCTGCCCAAAGACATGGGCACCCACAGAGGTGGCACTGGAAGGGGCATCACTGCCAACTCTCCCAGTCTCAAAGGTTCACTGCCCATGGACACAAACACACCCTCACCCCTGGGCAGGTGAGAGCTGCCCCCCCTGGCTGGGCTCACCGAGATGTAATCCAGCTCGTTGTAGGACACGGCCTCCTCCACCATGTACGGCTTCTCCGCTGCCCCTGGCACAGACACAGAGAGCCACGTGAAGGGGGGCACAGCACCCCCTCTGCAGCAGCAGCAGCACCTGCAAACCGAGCCATGGCCCAGGCAGCACAGAGCCACGGGACACCAGTCCCAGGGCTCCTGGGGGACAAGTCAACCTGAGCTCCCTGCTGTGAGCACGGGACTCAAGGGAACGGGCAGTGAAGGCAATGATGGCCAAATCCATGGACAGGCTGTGGATGGAGCCTCCCTCCCTGCCCAGAGGACCGAGCCCAGAGGCTGTGGGGATGTGATACCTTTCCGGATCAGGTACACGTAGCAATCTGTCAGCAGGACGTAGATCAGCTGCAGGTTCCCTTCCATGTGCCCCGTGCTCATTCGGATCATCTGCATGGAAAGAAAGGAGCTCTCAGCCCTGGGCTGATGCAGGCACAGAGCTGATCTTTAATTGATGGAGACCCCTTACCCTGAACAGCTGCTCCTCGTTCTCCCGAAAGACGTGGATCATCAGCAGGAGGAGATGGTTGTTATCCACCCTGCGGAGAGAGATAGCAGAGGATGGACATAGATGTGAGGCTGGGTGAGTCCAGGAAGGGCAATCCCCTTCCTTGTTGAACATATCCATGATTTGGGCACTTGTTAGCTCCCCAAGGCCTTCTCTTCCTGACCCTTTGTGCCTCCTCTTCATCCTGGAGAAGGATGGGCTTTGCCCCCAAACCAAGGACAAAGGGAAAGGCGTCAACTTGAGCTCATGATTGTTTCGAAGATGCTCTCCCTGCTGAGCAAACCCATCCTCACCTGAACTCGGAGGGATGGGTCAGCTCTGAGGGGCTGCCCTGCCCTTCCTCCACCCCAGAGTCCTCAGCGCTGCTCAGGGAAGGGCTGGGCTGCTCCTTCTTGGGCTCACAGAGAGCCTGCGGGTTGGTGGTTTCTGTCTGGCTAGTTTGAGGTTCATCACTCGCCCTTTCAGACTCCTCTACTGCCCCAACTGCTTCTCCCTCTCTGCTTTCTTCTTCTTCAGGAGCCTCAGGGCTACCAGAAACATGTGGCGGTTGGCCAGGCCCTGGAGGGTCATGGTGGCCACCACCTGGTGCAGCAGCGTTTGGACTCTCGACGGTAAATCGGTAGAAGTCCATGGGGGCTGAAATCCCCTCGCTAAAGTCGCCAGAGGACGATCCATCCGGGGTCTCCCCTGGCGTGCCGGTCCGAAAGGGCTGCCCGGGGGGCTCCAGGGCGGCATTCCAGCCCCCGGGGTCCAGCTGCCCGTTGAGCCTGTCCATGACCTTGCTCAGGGGCTGCCCCACGCTCTCCATGGACGTGTCCTTCATCTCGGGGATGCGCAGGGCCAGCGGGCCAAGGGCAGTGCGCTCCCCGCCCTCCTCCGGCCTGCCAGGGGCAGCGGAGCCCCCGTCCCTCGGCGGCTCCTCCCGGTCCGTGTCCCTCGGCGGCTCCTCCCTGTCCCCCTCCCCGTCCCTCGGTGGCTCCTCCCTGTCGCTGAGCCCGTTGACGCCGCTGTCCCCGCTGGCCTCGGGCGCTGCGGGCGCTGGGCTGTTCACCACCTCCTCAGGCTTCACCTTCTTCTTCTTGCCCGTCTTCTTCTTCTTGGCTAACCTGTGGGAGAGAGGAACGTCACCCACTGTGCCTGTTTAGACTCTGCAATACGCACGGAGCTCCAACAACATTCCTTTGCAATCTTCCCCATTGCAGAGAAATCCTTCTGATCAGGAACATTGCTCAGTGTGCAGCCATGTAGAGCCCCCCTCTCTGTGCCAGTTTTCATGAGACAAGCTATGGGCACTTTCTCCCACTTCTCCCAAAAAGAGGTGTCACTGCTGACACAGCACTTTGGGCTTTCTTTCAGCTGTAAAGGGATTACAAATGGTTGTGGTGTTGAAATGATGTGGGAGAAATCCCTGGTTGAGATCAAGAAGCTGGGAAGGGAGGAGGTTTCTGAAGGTGGCAATGCCCTGTCCCCACCTGCCAGGAGAGGGAGATGCAGGTTGGAGCACACCAGGATGTGCTGTGGAAGTGTTCTGGCACCCACAGCACCCAAACTGCTGCCAGTTCACTCCTGTATGGGAAGTGAGCCCAGTGCTCCCCTTCCCTGTTTCTCTGTGGGATGATGTGTAAAACCCAACTCCTCTGCCCCAGCACAGCCCTGCTGGGCGGGTTTGGGGAGTCCCCATCACTGGGTGTAAGCAGACAGAGCCTTGAGCTCTTTGTCTGGATTGAGGGCTCTGAGGGATCCCTTGGAGATCTCCCCTGCAGGAGTCAAACACCCAAACCCCGGCCAGGAGCTCTGCAGAAGCATCTCCCACGACAGGTCTGACCACAGCTCACTGACAAACAGGAGGAGGAACAGGATGAGAGACAAGATCCAAGCCCCAGAGCTGCTGCAAAGCTGCCACCAGCTGGAGAGAGATCCAAATAAGTACTCATGGATTACTCTGAGCCCTCTGACACACACTGGCAGGGAAAGGGGGTGATGTGGAATCAGCCCAAGGCACCCAGGGCTGAATAAAGGCTATGGTACAGAGACCGTCCTCGCTGGGAGAGAAGAGGTGGCACATCCCCAACATCTGCCACTCTCCAAGGCCAGCAGCTGTGTCCCTACCTGATGACCTCCAGCTCCGTGCAGCTCTCGGACAGGTCCGTTCCCTCGGGGGTGGCCTCTGCCCTGTGCACGGGCGTGGTGTCAGCAGAGGACGGTGCCTCAGCCCTGTCCTGGTTGAAGGGGTTGTGGCGCTGCTGCGTGGGGCTCCTCGCCGCGGCCCTGCCGCCGCTGGGCTCCGAGCGTGGGCAGCTCAGCGTGTCCGTCAGGTCCCCGTCTGCAGGACAGGGGGGGAGAGAGGATCAGCCCCGGCTCAGGCTCCTGGGCACAGCCAGATTGAGCCAAGCCACGTGCAGGGGCTTGGGGCACCGTGTGGGCACCATGCCATTGGCAGTGCCAGCAGCTCCTGGAGAGGACGGACAGTGAGGCCAGCGTGAGACCCTGCACCCCCTCTGCAGTTCAGAGAATGCCTGCACACAGCAGCTCAGTCACCCAGGAGCCAGCAGCCGGATGGAGAGCAGAGGTGGTGTCTGAGGGAGGAATCTGAGGGGTCCTGGGGCCATTGCTCCTGGGCAGGGTGACAGCAAGCCATGAGGCTGCTGCTTCTCCCCTGCCGTGGCTGTGTGTCACAGACATGTTTTATGAAAAATCCTTTCCATAGGATTTTTTCTCCTGAGAAGCTGAGAGGCCTCAGGAACAAAATGTAAACAATGGTTATCTGCTGCTGTGGAATGC
>JAWMQZ010000078.1:2096402-2136548 GCA_035584835.1 Tangara arthus
ATAATTTTCCAATACCTATCACCTATGTTAGACAGTCTGTCTCTACTCTAAACCAATCCAAAAGTGCCACCATCACACAGAAGACGGAGGACAAGAAGGAGAAGGAGAAAGACAGAACATGCCCAGATTCCTCCATCTTGCCTCTTGAACCCCCATACTAAAAACCCCAAAATTCTACTTTTCCACCCTGTGATAAATTCACTATCATTCTACTCAAACCCTTGTGGCTTGTAACTCCTCACACAAAGTTGGGAATTGTTTCCATGGGCTAAAATCGAAGGCTCAGGCGTCTTTGACTCCATGTCAAGGTCTCTGAGCCCCCTGCCAGGGTCTGGAGTCCTCCAGGGCAGCCAGAGGAATGTCCTGGGTTCCAACACCTCTGGAGCTCTTAGGTAAGATGGCAGAGCCAGGCGTGTTCCTGCAGAGAGCTGGTCCCAGCCTCGGGTGAGAGAAAACTGCAGAGCCTGGAGAATGGCAGCCAGAGCTCCCCTGATGATGGCACAGCCCTGCTCTGCCTGTCCCTGTCCCAGCAGGTGAGTCCCCTGGGGAAGCAGATGCACAGCCAGGATTGCAGAGGCACCTGTGGGTGTTCTGGAGATCCTCAGGGGCTTTCACAACACCCAGGGGAGACCTGGAGCATTTTAACTCAACAGATCCTATCCATTTTTGGGAGGAAGCTTTTCCAGAAGATTCCCACAATTCATAGGCAGCCCAGAATGAAGCAGAGAGGAAAATGCTCTAAAATACCATCATTGAAGAAAAATTTCAGGAGGTACTTGCAGCCAGTGCTTGAAGCTGCAGCAAGGACATCAGAGGAAGAAACAAACCTATAATTTAGAGCCATATCCCTCAGGTGATGATTAGATGGAGTCATGGGGATGATGTCCAAGAGCTGGAGCTCATTAAAATATCCCATGTTTGGGAAAATTGAGGCAGAGGCAAAGATTTCACAGGACATGAGCCAGTACTTGGAGGCAGAAACTCCCAATTTGTCCCAGCCAGGCTGTGGGTTCTGCAGGGAGCTGGGGCACCTTTGGAGGAGGTTCTGGGTGTTTCTGCAGGCTCTGTGTTGGATTGGGGAAATGCAGCTATGGGGGACAGCTGGGGGGAACAAGAATAAATCGGGCATTTCATTAGCTCACCACTGAAAAAAAATGAGACACAGCTTGGAAAGGTCAGTTTGGAGGGAACTTGGAGCCTGTCTGTGCCTATGACTGGAGGAATTCCTCGTGACAGAGACACTCCAAGCCTGGGCAGCAAAAGAGATGAGGAAATAGAAGTATTTCCTCTTTTTTCTTTCCTCCTTTCTCCCAGAATAACTCAGAACTTTGTCATGCTCCTTCCTGCAGCCAGTGCACAGCTCCCACAGAGCACTGCACGCAGGGATGGTGCCACTCCCAGTATCCCTCCAAAACAAACATGGCCAAAGGCTTCCAGCACCCAGCCAAGGGCAGGCACAGCTCACTGGAGCACAATTCCCACCAGAGACCAGCCAGGTGAATCCCTGCCCAGCCACGCTGACCAGGGAGGAAACAAGACACAGCAAGCCTTGGGATCTCCTGGGTGGAGTCATCCCTCCAGCCAGGGTGGGGAAAGA
This sequence comes from Tangara arthus, assembly GCA_035584835.1. NCBI lineage: Eukaryota > Metazoa > Chordata > Aves > Passeriformes > Thraupidae > Tangara > Tangara arthus. Next base: position 2,098,000 of record JAWMQZ010000078.1, read on the forward strand.
CTTGCAAAAGCTGATGAGGAGGTGTTTCTGGCTTGGGAAGAAGTGTGAAGACACATGGAGAAAAGTTAGGATGAAACAGCTTTCCCAGCTGGGGAACAAAGTCCAGCTGTGCTGTTTTTCAAAGATTCAATGCCTAGCTGAAAATTTGTAGGAATTATGACCATGAGCATCGTGAGGGATGATCCTAGCACCCATGTGGTAATGGCAGCAGTGATGTGGCACTGCCCCAAAAATGGCATTTTATAGAGTGTTTATATGGAGTCTCCTGTAAGTCATTATAAAACACACGTGGATAATTGAACCAGCCTCTCCTCCTGCAGTCAGACCTGTCTAGGAGGTCGTGACCAACTTCATGAGGCATCCACAAAGCAGCTCCCTGACACAGCTGGGCAGTGAGCCAGGCTGGAGCTGGGGAGATCAGGAAGGAGGTAAATAATTGGGCTAAAAACACCACCCCTGGATTTCTGGAGAGATGCTCTTCCCCTCATCTCCTCTGTGCCCCGAATCCAGAAGGAAGGGCTGATGGCTGGCTCAGATGGAGAACTCACGCTCCTGAGGGGCACAGCAATGCCTGGAGCCCTGACCCAGGGCTATTTATAGACATTCCTGTGGCCAAAAGAAGCCCTGCTGGCATGCAGAAAGCATCCCAGCCATGCAGCCATCAGGACCACTCTGCAGCCCCAGCCAGGTCTGAACACCAGCACTCCTGGGACAGAACCTGCTCAGGGAGAGGGCAACAACAGCCCGGCCACGGGCTGAACGCACCTGGGAGAGCTGGAGCAGAAAGGAGTTTGTCCAACAGGAACAGAGACCTGGCTGCCACTGGCAAACACTCACACCTCGTCCCCACTGAGGAGGAGGATTTAATTGCTGTTTATCAATCACAAGTTCATTTTTCTAGCAGTGACACACCCCACCCCAACGCTGGCAGGCGTGAGAGATGCTCTTCCTTGCACAATTTTATAACCTATTACTGCAGTGGTTCTCAATGAGTGTGGAGATTTCCAGGTTGATCTGCAGAGCTCCTGTATTTGTTGGCTTCCCTTGCAACAATCAGGGAGGTGTTCTGGAAAGCCCATTCCCAAATCTAATCATTGTTGTGGTGGTTGTGAAATCCCTTCAGTAATTCTAAAACCTCACTGGAATACTGAAATACTCTCCTGACCTGTTCAGGGCTGGCCTCAACCCAACTGAGTCCACATCTCCCCTCTGTAAATCTGCCCTGCAGATGTTCCACAGCAGCTTTCCAACATCAATTCCATTTCACTTGTTCTGCTTGGTATTTCCCTGGCAGGACAAACACGGCGGAAGAACAACAAACACCCTTTGCATTCCTCAGCTCCTTAACTGGGATTGGAAAGGTGCTTCAAAACCCTCATTCCCACCCACAGTACATGAACTGAGGAGAGGGGTTTTCCCCACCTGGAAGAGCTGAGCACCCTCAGAAACAATCCTGGAGCCCCAGGGAGCACAAGAAACAGCAACTGACCTTGTCCCAAGCGATGACAGCTCAGTGCCCAGGGAAGATACAAGGGAAGGGCCAGGACAGACACCTCAGAACTCACTTTCACACCTGCTCAGGGGGTACAGACATGCAATGGCAAATGGATAAAGAGGAGGCTGAATTCCTGTGCGTGGAAAACTCCTGGTTTTCCATACCATCCATTAAAGCAGGCTGAATGCCATGGCAGGGGTGCTAGTCTTTCTCATGCACTTGTACAACACAAAGCCCTAAAACTCCAGCTTCTAGCAGGACATTTTGGAGGTCTGACTCAACACTCCCTATAAACCAGCACTGGCCTCAGTGCCCAGCTTCCCACTTTGTGCATCTTGCCTGGATCTTGGGAGTTTTTCCAGAAAAAACACACCAGGTACATTCAGAGTATCAGCACCTGGAAGACACCACGAGTGCCACTGGAGATGTGGAGAGACAGGAGCCTGACTCAGGTGAAGCTGAAACCCACAGCAAAGTTGCTCCTTGCTGGAAACACTGAGCTTTGAAGCATTCCCAATCCAATGCCAGCAAGATTGTCACCTCCTGTGGCACACACACTTCTCAGCTCACACCCCCCAAGGCTCTTCTGGGGCTTTCCTTCACTATTTCTAAGCAGCAAAGCCTGCAGCAGGCTGGACCCATGTGTGACTCAGACAAGGATAGGTTTTTTTCCAGTAGGAATTTTTAGGGAGCATCCTGTTCCTCTGTCACAGTGAGGAGAGCAGGGGCTGAGCACAGAATTGGCTGCAGCAGAACAGGGTCCCTGAGCTAACCAAAGGCAGGTGGGAAGGTCACATACTCAGCATAACAGAAAAAACAGATTTTATGGGGAAAAACCCCAAGTCCAGTGGCAAACACACCAGAAGTAAGCGAAGTGCTGCTCCCTTAGGAGCTGCTGCTCCCTCACACGCCAGGTCCCGCGGCTCTGAGTCCCTCCCCATCACCCACGGCCTCCAGCCCCTGCTTAATTCAGTTACACCTCTTGGACCAGTTCACCAGAAGTGGGGAAAGCTGAAATCACTCAACAGCCACCAAAATTGTGCAATCAGAAGCAGAGAGGCTTGGAGGCTTTCCTTTAGCTCCTTGGGAAAACCACGGCCAAATTCACCCTCCTAAACCAGCTGCTGCCCCAGCAAAACGCTTTGTGCTAGAGAGAGGAGAACAAATGGGATTTTTTAATTCCCAAAATGTTATCACAGGCTTGTCCACCCTCAGCTCCAGAGCTGATTTTGGGTGTTATGGAGGATAAACATCAGTTTAGGTACCTGCAGAACCCAATCCCCTTGAAATTGTGGATGGCAAACTCTGGATCACCACCAGCCCTGTGGTGGTGTGAGTGTGACCACCTGAGTGGCTCTTGGATGGCCAGGCAGGGAAGTTTCCTGATCACTGGGATGAGACAAGAGGAATTTCTAAAGAGATAAACCTTGAAATACTCAAGCAACCCAAGCAACACACAGCTGTGATGAGAGCAGAACCACAGCACCACAGAGACAAAGCCCATGGAGGCCAACCAAGACACACCTGTGGACTTGCTGAAAGCACCTGAGTGACCCCTGTGTCTTGTCTTCATGGACAACTCAGGAGCTCCATGAGATTGCTGCTACTTCACCCACAGGCTTTTGGCAGCTGGCAAACCTGGTACACATGGCAAAGGAACATGCAGGGCTACCCTCTTCATGTGGAACCTGCAGCAGCAACAGATGTGGCCTGGGAAGATGTGAGGGAAGGAGAGGAAAGACCCTGGCACAGATAAAACCCCTGTGGTCTTTGAGCCAGAGAGGTGCCTCTCAAAAGGGAGCAGAAGGCAAGAGACTGTTTGGCTGTTTTCACATCTCCAGAGCTGCTGCCTCTGTGCTGGGCTAAATAAATGCAGCCAGGCAGAGATGAGCACATTCCCTACATGGTTTGAGTAGGGATGCTCCACTCCAGCACTCCCTGCTCCTCTCAGGACACAGGGGCTCCAAGCCATGCCCAAACCCACCCTCCCTCACCGTGCAGGAGAAGCAGAGGTGTCACAAGGCAGAACTCAGCAGTATAGGAGACTGCAAAGGCATTTCAAAGGTACAGGGCTAAAAATCCAACCTGGAGACAGGCAGCAAAGGCTCAGCATTAGCTTGCTGTGAGGGCAGTGGAAACCTTCCCAAAGTCATGCAGAAACGGAGCAGAGCCAGAGCTTTTGGCAAGAACTCCTGCAACGTCAGCAAAAACCACTGCTCCACCTGATTGACATGCACCAAGGATCAGCTGCTCCAGAGTTCATGGCAATGTGTGTCCTTCAAAGGCAGCAGAACGGCCTGAAAACCAGAGAGGAGTCCCAAGATCTGGGATTCTAACCTCTTTTCTGATTTTACATTCAGCTCCTGGAATTGTCAACAATAACACTGTTTAAGGACTGCATTTTCACCACCTAATCCCAGGTAGGAGAGACTAAACCCATCCTGAGCCCAGGGAATATTCAGGGAAATCCAAAAGAACACAAACCACCAGCTTCATGGACCAGGGAACTTGTGACAGCTCCTGGCTACCAGGAGATGCTTGGCCAAGGATGGATTTGAAGTTGTTGGTATTTCTGGTGTGTTTAGAGCTCACCTGGGCAGCACCAGGAAGCTGCCCTCAACCCACTGCCACCCTACACAGCAGCATCTCCTAGAAGGAAACAAGCGCTTGAGTGAACAAGAGCCTGCACATTGAGCCATAACATGCCCATCCCCAGCCTTCTGCCCCAATAAAGCCCTAAATCTTCACAAAAAACAAGGGTTAGGCAGCAGCCACTGCAGTAATTTGAGCTGGAGCACAGCCCTATTAGCAGAAGGGGAACAGAGTGGGAAAAGGGAAATTAAAGAGTCACAATACTGTCCATGTGTGCAGAAAGCATCACACTGTGAATTAATCTACAGCTCCCAGGGAGGACACAGAGGACAAGCTGTAGATGGGAAATCAAAACCATGCTCCCAATTCCCTTGGAACTGAAGCAGGGATCCAGCTCCCCAGTGCTGAGCTTTCCCAGCCACTCCTGAAGCCAAAAGCAGAAACTTCCTGACATGTCTCTGGTTAGAGAAGCTTATTTTGTCTAAGTTGGGTGTTTTGCCTCAGTTCTTTCAGTGGAGGCTGACTTCACACCTCCAACCTCACACCTCTGAAATCCACAGCAGAGCTACCACTGATCTTCCCCCCCTGGTACCTGGGAACCACACAGAGAACCCCACAGGTTGGAATTACCCTCTCCAACCACATTTGCCACTTTTCCATCTGTGCTCCATCCCTCAAGTCTTTCCAAGAAAATAAGAGAAACTGACCTGTTCACTGAGGTTTGAAAGATTTGCTTGGAACCAAAGCATTTTTTTGCTGTGGATTTGTACAGAACCCACACACTCATAATCCCAGTTCTACCATACAATTTTAGAAGCCTTCTCCACAACCTCAAGTCAAATGCAGTGTTCTCTTAGGGATCAGTGCCTGTCAGCACAGAAAATCTAAAATTCTCAGTAGCCAGGGTTCCAACATGCACTGATCCCCCACCCTCAAAATCCAGCAAAAACTGCAATCACAGCCAGCTACAGTCCCAGCCCTGAGTGTCAAACCCTTCCCAGGGCTGTAGTGCTGCTCCTCTCCTTCCCCATCCAAGGCTGCTGAGGACAGGGTCCTCTTCCCTGGGCAGCTCCATGAAAATAAGGCATTGTTTCCTCCCCTTTGGGTCTGCAGCTGAGAAAAGAAAACCCCCACCATCACCACAGACACATCCAAACCCTCCACTGCACACCTGCAGCACTGGTGAAAGTAAGGAGTGAGCAACCCACACTGTGAGGAAGCTTCTGAAATCAGAGGCAGGATGCTTGGAAAACTCCTCCAAGCCCCATGACACAATTCCAGTGCCAAGGAGTTACTCAAGACGAGGATGACGGAGAGTAGGATTTCCCAGCACAAAGCCACTTGCTCCCTTAACCTAGTACTTTACTCTTGCCACTCACAGGGAAAAAGAGAATCAGGGATTTCAGGCTGAAGTGGGAGAGGTAAGCACTGGGAAAAAATAGCAGGTCCATAGTGATTTCCCTGAGGAAGGAGAACTGCATCCTGGGGGTAAAAAAGCAGGGTGGAATTTCACCATGGCCTGAGTTTGGTTTCACTGGGATGGTAGAAATTAATCCATCAGCCTGAAGCAGGCTCCTACACTTCCCTGTGTTTTGGATGAACAGGCAGGATTAGAAAATCCCAAAATTTTCACTGCTGGACCAAGACAGGAGTTGACAGGGATTGGGCAGGCCAAGCTGTGCTGGCAGAGCTGGAGCTAAAGAGTCCTCTTCAATCACACCAGTAATTAAAATAAACATGTTGATTTTTGGGCATTTCCAAACGTGATCTTCCAAGGATTTTCTGAATGCAAATAAATTAGATCCAACCAATCCTGTGTGGGAAGTTGTATTCCTTATATATACAGGGAAACTGAGGCAGGAGCATTGCAGAGCATTGTGACAGAGTTCAGAGCAGGCTGAACATCCACTGATTTCCAGATAGATATAAGATTATCCTTAATTTTCAGAGGATAAAAAGGCAAGAGACCAGAGGTCAGGGTCATCCATGGAAGAAAAAAGCTGGGAGAGATTTGTACATCCATCCTACACCCCAGAGGCAGTGTCCAGCCATCCCTTTCTTAATAGCACCAGGAATTTGCTCGTGCTGGTCTTCATAAAACAAGTTTTCATGGATGAATCTGTGTCAGGACACACTGCAGAGCACAGGAAAACTCCTATTCCATAAGGCAGAGGAAACCCAACAACTGGAGAAACAACAGCAAGTCCAGACAGCCTTTGCCCCAAAGCTTGGGACAAACACAAATGAAACTCCTGTTAACTCCTCAAATGGAGCCGGGGTTCTTTCCCAAGGTTGGTTGGAGCTCATGTGTGGGCCAAACCAAAACTTCCAGCACGTCCTTACAACTCTCTCCTTTGGCCTTCCCAAAGATTTCAGCATCCCGGTCCCCTCTGTGCTGGCTCACGGATGTTTCCACCACCAGGATGGGCTTTAAGGAACCATCCAAGGAGAAACAAGGGGCAAGGAGAAGGTGAGAGGACACATGTTCAGAGCACTGCTTTGAGGGCACAGAGCAGGGCACAGGAATGAACCACACATTTCCTGTGTCCATGGGGAGAATGTCCCAGGTCCTGCCCCTCTATCCTGTGCCCCACACAGGACATGCCTGGCTGGAGGGAGAGCCTTTACAAAGATGGTTTTAGACTGGACTCCAAATCCCTCCTGAAGAGAGCCCCAGGAAAAAGGGTCCCCCCAATCCTGTCCTTTGAAACGGGGAATCCCAGGCAGGACAATCCCAGTATATCCCAGCCAGCTAAAACAGAGGATCCTGCGGGTGACGCTGGCAGTGTCCCTTTGGTGGGGTGACTCCACACCCCAGATGTGCCACCCCCACCACCAGAAGAGCTGTGTCCAACCTCATACCCTCAGCACCAGGGGTCTCCAAGGACACTCCCAAAAGTGTCCACCTCGGGCAAAGGGGATGCTGAATGCCCTTGACCCCACGCTCCTGTCCCAGAGTCCATCAGTATCCGTGAGATGTTTCTTGGCTGTGGGGGTCTGTAGGATTGTCCTGCAGCCCCATGCCTCAGGCAGAAAGTCCATAGGGACCCGTCCTTCAACTCTACATCCATGGCAGGGGTGTGTGGTCCCCAGAGTGTCCCCCAGTCCTGCACCTCTGCAGACACAGCCCCCACGGGCACCCCCGGGCAGAGGGGAGTCCCCAGGGCGATCCCCAGGCCCACAGCTCCACCCTCACCCACAAGACAGTACGGGGTCCCAGAGGTGTCCCCAGCACCAGCTGAGGGGAGGCCCCATGGATGTCTCCGGGCCCAGAGAGATTGCAGAGCGGGGTCCCCAGGGCAGTCCCCAGTTCCGCCGCCCCGGCATTGGGGTTCCCCAAGGCTGTCCCCAGTTCCGCAGCCCCGACACTGGGGCTCCCCAGGGCTGTCCCCGACCCCCACAGCCTAGGGGTGTCCCCAGGGCTGTCCCCAACCCCCGCAGCCCAGGGGTGTCCCCAGGCCCAGCCCTTTCAGCACCGCGGGTCGATGTCCGCAGCCCCCGCCGTGCTCCCGCTCCCACCTTCTTGACGGAGAGGGAGATGTTCTCCAGGATGCGGTCCTTCACCTCCGCCGGCTCCATGGCGCCTCCGCCCGCCGCCGCCGCCCGCCGCGCCCGCCCGGCGCAGGCCGAGCGCCGTCCCACCCGCCGGGCCCGCTCCGTCCTGCCGGCTCCGTCCTGCCGGCTGCCCCGGCCGGCCCCGGGCTGGCGGCTCCGCGGCGCTCAGCGCGCCATGGCCGGGCGCGGGGGCGAGCGGGCCCCGCGGGAGCACAGCGGAGCCGAGCCGCGCTGGGGCCGCGCTCCGCCGGGAACTGAGGTCACGGGAAAGGAGGGAGGGACGGAGGGAGGGAGCGAGCGGCGCTGCCCGCCCCGGGCCGGCAACGGCACCGCCCCGGGCCGGCAACGGCACCGCCCCGCCCGGGGATGAGGGCCTGGCCCGGCCCAGCCCGGGCGAGCCGAACGGAGCCAAGCGGAGCCCAACCCGGCCGAATGGAGCCGAGTGGACCGAACACAGCCGAGCCCAGCCGGGTCGAATCCAGCCCGCCCCAAATGGCGCCCGAGGTGACCGTGAGGGGAGATGGCGGTGGATCCCTCATGAGCCCCTGAGGGGAGATGACGGTGGAGACAGCTGAAGGGATGTGAGAAGATAGTGAGGGGACGCGAGGCGATGTACCACGGCGGACAGTGAGGGAAGGTGGGACTGCGTCCCTCACAGCCCGGGGCTCAGTGAGGGGACATGAGGGGACATTATGTTGAGGACAGTGAGGGCATAGAGGGACGTGGCACTGGCTCATTCACAGCCTTGGGATTAGTGAGGGGATGTGGGGGGAGATGGCACTGGGGACACTGAGGGGCATGAGGGGAGATGGCCTTGGGTCTGTCATGGCCCTGACCTCAATGAGGGGAGGTGGCATTTGGGAGACTGCCGTGACACAGTGAGGGGACACAGGAGAAGGTGGCATTGGTTCTTTCACAGCAAGGAGGGATGTGAAGGGGATAAGGGGAGTTGATTCCCTCACAGTCCAGGGGGACAGGAGGGAACAGTGCTGTTGGGTGCCTGCTGAGTGGACACACAGTGGGTTTGGGGACATGAGGTGGCCACCAGCCACACAGCTCTCTGAGCCCAGCCTGCAGCTTTGCTGCACTCTGGGGTGCTGCCTTCAAAGGAAGTTATCAGTGGTGAGGGGAAAATGGGGGATCCATATAGCACCCCATCACCTCGGGCTTCAGCAGTGCTTCCTTCAGTTCTGCTCCAGCAATCTGAAACAGGGGATCCAGTTCTTTGCTGGGGTCCCTGTGCTGGTGGCACCTGGATCCAAAAATGGGGCACATTGTTCCAGCCCAACCCTCCATTGGTGGGAACAGTTCCTATGAACCTCAAGTACAAGCCCCATTTGCTGTCACAGGACAGAGACAGGAGTTGATGAAAAGGCTTAAGATAAATTACAAATAAAATCTGAGGCTGAGGTGAAGGGCTGTGACTTGGGGCTGGCCTAGTGCCTGCATCACCCAGCCATGGTAACTGAAAATGGAACTGAAAGTAAAAGCAATTAAAAAATGTAAAAGCCAGCAGCTTCCAGGAGTGCATTCCCTACCATTCCCACCCCTTCCTCCATAAATAACCTGCTGACAGGGAAGGAAAGGGCTGAGGAAAGGCTTGGATGGAAAAACCACACCAGGCCAAGCCTGGAATGGCTCAGCCAGTTTAACAGCTTTGGAAACCATGGGGGAAGGGAAGGGAAGGGAAGGGAAGGGAAGGGAAGGGAAGGGAAGGGAAGGGAAGGGAAGGGAAGGGAAGGGAAGGGTGCATGTATTAGAACTGAGCCAAACCAAAAAACTTTTCCCAGCTCCCCACCAGCCTCTGGAGATGCAGAAACATTGCATTAAAGGGAATCACAAGGATCAGAGCTTGTCTTGGCATGTGGGAAGGAAGGTAACTCTCTCCTGCTGAATTGGGGGGGATTGAGGAAATCCTGAAACACCCAAGCCTGATCCCCAACAAGTCACTGGAAAGACTAAAGTCAGCTGCTTGTAAAGCAGCCCAACAGATCCCACACACCAGTTTATGCTTTCCTGGTGAATTTTAGGATTTAAAGCATAAAGTATAAGGCAAACGAGCTGTACAGCACCAGCAGGTACGTGCATCCATTTGCATTCCTCCTTGCTCTGGAGGCACCAGGTGCAGCATTTACACTGTGTAATCCCATGGGGGTTGGAGGGAGCTTTAAGGTTCCTTCCAACCCAAACCACTCTGGGATTCTATGGTAGAACAGACTTCCTGGTGTCCTCCTGTTTTCCTGAATGTTTTGAATGCCCCCAGTATTTGTTTTACTTTGAGTAAAATGAGTTGCTTATAATCCCTTAAAGTACCCATCACACAATTATGGATTTACATGGAAAATTCCCCGCTCCCAGCATTTAGACAGCTCCCATTCTCCTTAGAAAGGTTTGGGAGGATCCATCCCACTCCCACCACATCCTGGGTTGCTTCCCACCTTCTTCCCAAGTTTTAACTCTTTGCTCAATATTTGCAGCCCGAAGTTGGCATGGAGAACATGATCCCCAAGGAGCAGAGCCATCAGGTGCTTGTCATGGATGGAGAGAGAGGAAGCCCAGAGTGAGTCACTGAGGGGAATCACCCCCTGCAGCAAGGTGTGTTATGTGCAAGATACTCCCAAAATACCACTCCATGCAGTGCAGTCATAGGGCACCTCAGTAATGCTGCCAGTGATCTGGGGGGAAATTAAAGAGGCACAAGAAACACTTCAGGAATTTCAGGATGGATTCCAGGAGGAAAAAAAAAATAGTATTAGGAAAACCATGGAAGAAACTGCTGGGTTGTAAGGGTAAGTCAGCACTAAGCCCTGTGAGCACACCTCCATTTCCACAGGCAGAAGTGGTTTGGTTTTAAACTCTTTCCCATTTGTTAACAAAGAGACTGGGAATGAGACATTCCTTTGGCAGTGGCTGTTGGGAGGGATTTCAGTCACCAGCCACTCACATCCCTGTGTCTGACTCAGTGCTTTATTGGCAAGCACACAGCACCTTGTAATTAGCACAAGTGGTTGCTGCAATTATGTCGCAGTCTAGTGGTTACACTTCTGGGGGTCCCAGCACCCCCAGCTACCCCCAGGGAATGAGGCACAGCAGATAATCAGTGTAAGTCACAGTGAATCAAAAGCCAGGTGGGCCAGCAGGATTTCCCAAATCCGACTCTGGTGACAAACTGGCCCAAAAAGTGGTTCCCTTGGCAAAGCCACACCAGGCACGTGCTCAGACATGGGCCAGGCAGGGGCTGATGGAGGCACTGCAGAATTCCTGAGCAATGGCTCGGTCATGTTCCTTCTGCTGACCATTCCTTGAACTACTCTGAGGCAGGAAATTGCATGAAGGAACACTCACCTCTGCATCCCACTCCTGCTCTTAATGCAGCCGCTGCATCCATGTGACTGCTCAAAGAACCTCCAGCTGTTATTTTTAAACTCCAGGCCTGTACAGGAAGTTTTTAGGAGACCTCTACTCCTAAAGGCCCACAAAAGATAACCAAGGAAAACACCAACTTGGAGTGCACATTTATTGCACGGGGCCTGACCCTCTCTTGGCTGTATAAAGGCTGCAGATTTCAGAGTGCCAATGCCCCCATTCATGGAATCCCAGAATGGTTTGGGTGGAGGGACCTTAAAGTTCATTCCATTCCACCCCCTGCCATGGGCAGGGACATTTTCCACTGTCCCAGGGTGATCCAAGCCCTGTCCAGCCTGGCCTTGGACATTTCCAGGGATCCAGGGGCAGCCGTAACCTAACCTTGTTAAGCTTCAGGACATCAGGCCAATTCAGACTGGAACAATCCTAAGCATGAACACAACTGTGCCATTAATCATAATTTTTACACATTACCAAAATAAAACTGTCTTCATCAAGCAGAACAGACAAGGCCCAAGTGCTCAAAGTAGTTTTGAACCAGAGCATTCAATCATCTCCCAGCAGAAGAAATCACAGCAACCCTTGGGCCAACGTATGATGAGGCTGTAGCAGCCCACACATCAAACCTTCCCTTTTCCCACCTTGAGAACTGAATTCAAAATGTTGTTTGCATGATAATTAATGACCTCACTTAGCTCTAAGTGACACCAGCATCACGTGCAGAGCTCTGAACATGTGAGGAGGAAACCACTGCCCAGTTTGTCACGGTCACTGAATCATAACCCATTGTGTTTGTGTCTCTCACCTGGCACCAGCAGCTCTGGTTAGCAGGGATTTAAAATGGTCAAAACCTCAGTGCTGTTACAAGGAAAAGTGGAAGTTTTTCTAGGTCTGAAAAAGGGACCGTTCCTCCATAAAAGGACCTTAGGGTTAGTGACTATGTCCCAAGTTTCAGAGGAGGAATATCCTCTGCCTCCCTACTAAAACCTGTTCTACGATGTGACACTAAGAGAATGGGACTGCAAAAAAGCTATTTCTAACTAAAACTCTAATGAGCTTTCCAGGGCTTTAAATGGGATTTTTTTTAATGTCCCAAGAAATTAGCTTCCAGCTCCAGAAAAATAAATCTCCATCTGCTAACTGGGCTGGAAGTGAGGTATTCAGGTAAGAGACAAGGAGTGTCCCATTCACTTTCCCAGCAGACAGTGCCATGGCCAAGTTTTATGTTTACTCTGATGCTTTCCCAAGTTCTTCATGAAGGGCCCAACAGCCCATCCCCAAAGAAAGGGAATACAGGAATTTCTCAAGTCTGTTCTCAGGCCCTCCCAATCTCAATAATTTTACCCACAGATTTCTACTCATTCTGTTCAAAATGGCAGCATTTATGTTACAGAAAATCCACTGGCTTTGGGGAAAAAGGCACTGAAGGATTTGAGTGCAGAGCTGCCAACCTCAGAAATACAGACAGACCAACCAAGCAACATTATGATAAAGTGTTTATTCTTTTTTTTTTTAAATATCAAATTTTTTCCACATAATTTGTTGATAAACAGTCCCCCAATATTAAAAAAAAAATCAAAAAAGAATCAAGTGTGTATTACTTTGGGCAGAACCACATCCCATTGATGACACACCCACTCCTCTCTTCAGCCGCCTGCGAGGCTGCAGCGTGTTCAGCCCACAAGAGTCAATGACACAAAACACAACCAGCTTTAGGATTCCTGAGTATTGATTCCCTCAAGTTCCCTAAGTGAGTCTGTAAAACTCTGAAGCATCAGTCAAAGTGTGACCCAAACCGCTGCGCTTTGGATCACGGACTAAGCCTCGTCTACACAGTGCAGGAAGAAATCACGAGCGCTCAGAGGGGAATGATGTACATGAAACTGACCTCGTTTCCCAAGCTGACTTCCAAGAGAGGCAGGCAGAAACACCTCTGGATTTCTCCTCTTTGAATTTCTGTTAGAGTTCTGGGGAGCTGTTTGGCAGGAAGTCCAAGTCTGGTGAAGAAACCTCTAGGACCTGCTCCTCCTTTTGTTCATCAATGGCATAGTTTTACTGAAAACTGATCTGAAGTTGAGCATTCAGCAAGTACACTTAAATATTGCTACTTTAGAGAAGAGGAGACAGCAAGAGGGAGAAACAGAAGAGGGGAACATGGAGGACATACAAGGTTAACAGTCCTAGAGACCAAGTGTCTACATAGAAAGTTAAACATATGCAGCAAGGAGGCAGATTGTCACGGTTACAGCATAGCTCAGCTCTGTCCTGCAGCAGGTAAACATGCCAGGGACAGTCATCAGGATTCCCTCCTCTTGTCAGAATTACCCATGCCCAGAAACTTCCAGATGTTAGGATTCCACTAAACATCACCCCTGTGTTCACCTGTGGCCTCGTGTACACAAACACGCAGTCACCAAGAGGCCAAGTGAATTCCTTCAGTATTTTAAAGGAAAAAAAGTAAATCTCAGAGACCAGGAGTGGTTCCAGGGCACACCCAGAAAGAAGCTCTACAGATCCACATGGGTCCCCACAGGTGCTGGCAGCTTTACAAAGCAGCTTCAGAGCATGCTTTATTCTCTAGAGCTGGACTGCCATGGTGAAACCCCTTTGTTAAGTGATGTGACTTTAGGACACTGCAGCAGGGGTTAATGAGGAGGGGGAAGAGAAAAGAACAAAGTGCCTGATTTTAGGCTGAAATACCTGGCTCCTTGGAAACCTGAAGAGCTGTTGGTGGCACCTCTATCCCCCGCTGTAGCCAATAAGCCACAGCACTCTGCCATCCCTCCTCTCCTATAAACACTCCCACTCTGTGGGCCAGGTCAGCACAGCGAGCAGCGAAGGGACTGCTGGAGGCTGAACAGAGGATGTGCGTGTGCACGCAGCAGAGAGGACACACGTTGAAACAAAGACAACTTTCAGACAGCAGTTGGCTAAACGCACATTCTGTTACATTTTATTTTGACCTGAAGTACTCACCACTGCCCCAATTTTATACTAGATCTTGCTCCTAAAAAAATTATTCACTAATTTAGCAGCACATAGCCGTTCACTCAAAGCAAGGCTTGGAAATAAAGAGATTAAATCACCAGGCTTGGCCCTACTTGATAAAAGAGTTTTAGAAATATTTATCAGTTGGGGGTCAGGGTTTGTTTCTAGCAGTCTGGGGAGAGTTACCCACGGAATTCTAGCACTATGGATAAATGCTTCCATACAGCTTTGGCAGAAGGGCGGGATTCAAAACTTATATTTGACAAGGAATAAAAGTGAGCACTGAAGCAGATTGGCTGATGCTCTAAAGCTTTTATAGCATAAATTCTGTATGCACAGCCTAAGTCAGCGTGGCCGTGAGAGCAGAGCCTGTCACCAGCTTGGTGCAGAGCAGCACTACTTGGGCCAGCTGAGCAATGGCTTCTGAAACAGAGAGAGTGACACAAGGGGCTAACACTGAGTGGCCAACACTGAGTGGCCAACACTGAGTAGCCAACATCTGCTGCTCCAAGCAGCCAGCAGTACATCCACACACAGGCAAAGGGTGCAGCTTCAGCTCTCCCGCATCCAAGAGAGCCAACCTGCCCCTGGCTCCTGTGTTACTTTGCTCCCAGGGCCACCTCACTGAGCCCTGCAGTGTGAATCAGGAGCAGATTCAGCCATCTGAAGTCGCTCTGGATCTGGGAGCCTCATTGCTGCTGCTTCTGATGGTGAACCAGATGCAGACAGGAATGGCTCTGAGAGATCCTATTTCCTAAGGCTTCTAAGGAGACCTGCTAACACTGTACTCCTGTACCCGCCCAAGCTTGCCCTTCACAGAGGGGCTTCTGCTGATTTGAGGTGCTCATTGGAAGGAGAATATTAAACCAAACCTTCAGCAGGGGTAACTCTACCACCTGCCTGGCGAAGATGAGAAAGCTGCAGTCTGGCCCCAGTAACTCATTTTGAGCAGAGCCTCAAGTGAATCACTGGATGCTGCTCCAGACAGCCAAGCACTGCTTCCCTCATGGAGCAGTGCCTGCTGCTGGCATCACAAGCAGAGGGGCATAAGCCAAACCTGTCTGGGAGCTCCAGGTCTGGATGGTACTGCTCGTGGAGAAGCTCCATTTGACAGCAGAATGCCTTAAAGCCCTTCATTACTCCAAAGGATCTCCTGGCTGCCCAAGTGTCCAAGGCAAATCTGACACCAGCACTCAATGACAGCACAGACTCCTGTGAGGTGACAGATGAAACCAAATCGGTGTTGTTTCTAAATGCCACCTGCACAAAAACAGCCCAGCACACACATAAGAGACCTGCTCAAGCAACAGGGAACACAAACACCAGGACACAGGCCTGAGACAACCACAAGACCACATGGAAGCCATGAACAAAAATGTGACTGCTGCTGCTGAGCCATTGCTCCAGGTTTAGCTCAATGCATCAAGTTCAAGACAAACACCAAACACAAAGCCACTTCTGAGATTTGCAAGTGGGACTGAATCAAAGCTCCTACTTAAAATTTTGTTTCAGCCACGCCTTCCTTTCCCTTCCCCATCCCTGACAGAGTTTTGGGGCTTTGCAGAGCATCACAAAGGAGTTCTTCCCCCTCAAAAAAGCATCTGGAAAGGGCTTCCTACAGCACAGCCTCGGTGAGGCCTCACCACTCAGGTGACTCACCAGAGATATCCCAGAAGGCCACGATGGTTGTAACGCAGAAGCCACATCAGTGCATTTGTTCTGTGACCCCTGCTGGGGAGCCCTTGCTCTTGAGGAGGTGTCAGAGTCAGATCAGCACCCCCAGCCATGGCATTCACAGCCATGAGGCCAACCAACCCCAGACATCCAGACAAACCACAGCAAAGCAGATTCTTCCAATCACAGCCCTGCTTGGAGCCACTGAGATGAAGTTCATTCCTCCCCGGGCACAGGGAGATTTAGAGCCGTAACACACAGCTGGTTTGTTAAACAAATTAATCATTAAGGTTTAGCCTTAAACTGGTTGAGCTTGTTCTTTTTTGCATGAGGAAAAACATGATGTGGGCAAGACTAGAAAAAAATGTAAATACTTCTCCCCCTCCCCCCCCCCCAGTTAATACCAGCACATCTCCAAATAAGTTAAAACGTATCTTATAAGTTTTGGTAGCACCAAATTCTATCCCTTCCCTTCTTCTATCCCCATGTTGTAAACTGGAACACAC
Source organism: Tangara arthus (assembly GCA_035584835.1). NCBI lineage: Eukaryota > Metazoa > Chordata > Aves > Passeriformes > Thraupidae > Tangara > Tangara arthus. Next base: position 2,114,176 of record JAWMQZ010000078.1, read on the forward strand.
TGGCCCAAGAGCATCACAGAATATTCTGAGTTGGAAGGGACACACAAGAATCATTGAGTCCAACTCTAAATCAAAGCATAAAAGGGTTTGGCAAAAATAAGCATCAGCCTTCCCCATGCACACACAAAAACCCACGCTCCCAAAAAACCCCCTCGCTCCTCTGGCAAAAGCCTTACACATCCAGGAGCACCTACACACCTTTAGTAGCTGCCAGAATAATCTCAACAGCTGGATGTTGGGTTTCAAGGAGCTGCAACACATCCAGAGTCCACATTGGACTCAGTGTGCACCTCCCCTCCTGTGCACGTGTGGCCAATTCCCATCACAAATTGCTTTGTGCCGGACAGGGCAGTGAGCACAGTGGCTGCTGCTTTTTATTTGTAGCATTGGAGGTTATTCTAAAATAGTACATTTAAATAAAACTAGTAGTTTAATCCAGTATGCATGATTAAAAGCTATCCTGTCCACACAATGCAAGGACGTTTTCTTTCCTTTTAAAGCCCAAATCTAATGAGTGAAACAGAAGAGATGTGCTACTTTGGCTGCAAATAATTAAAAAAATCTGGCTCAACATTCTGCTCGTCCATTGTGGTGTGTAACTGAGATACTCCTGTAGAAGAAAAGATCCCCCAGTCAGCTCCCTCTTCCACAGTTACGTGGGAACAACGATGCTCTTGGCTAGCAAAATGAGAAGAGCAAGATCTGCATTTCCACCCGCTTGTTCCAAGGCCTGGAGAGCTTCCTGTGGGGTAAAACCAGCACCAAGGATCCGGTCGACATCAGCCACAGGGAAAGCAGGGGGTGAAGAAGCCTCTGCTTCAGTCAGTCTGGTACAGGCAGCTGGGGGGCTCAGCAGTGGTTCCTCACTCCCACCCAGTAGCCGTGGACCTGCAGGAGCGGCACTGGCACTCCTCCCAGGTGCTCCTGTGAACAGGCGCTGAGTATCCTGTGGTGCTCCTTCACCTGAAGCAGGTGTGGAGGAACCAGGTATGCTCTGCTCCAAAGTTGGACTAGGTGCACTCTGAGAATCTCCTGCCAAAACCTCCCTCTGCTCTGGGCTCTGCTGCTGGCCAGGGGTGGCTGCAGAACTCAGCACGACCACATTGCTCTTACCTGAACCCTTCTGCCCCTCTAAAGCACCTGCCCCGAGCCCAGGCTGCCCAGCACTGACGGGCCCAGTGCTGACGTGCTCTCTGCCAGAATCACAAGGCTGGCTCCCCTCTGCTTCTCCACCCTCAGACCTCGTCTCAGGGAAGGAACAGCTCTGTTCCTGGCTGGCTGGATCCAAGCCTTTCTGCTCACCTTCAGGAAGTCCCTTCTGCTGCACTGCTGCCTCTCTCTGAACCGTTTCCAGCTGGGAGACTTCTTCTGAGGCAAGGATCTTGCATTCTCCTTTCCGACTGATAACCAAGAGTTTGTGAAGCTCTTTCAAGGCTGATGCTAGAGGGAAACATGGCTCTTCTGAAGGTCTTCCTGCATCCATGTCCAGCTCTTGGGTGCTGGAGGGGGAAGAGCTGTCTGCTGCCAAATTAGCCAACTCGTGGTACTCTGCAGGAATCTCACTAGTGCTTTTAGACTGCAGGACACCACTGGTGGAAAGTGGATCACTCAAGGAGGACGGAGACTTGAGCAACTCCACCTCCATGGAGAGGGCCTCCGAGTTCAGGTTGGAAATTTGTCTGTTCTCAGTCTGCTGCCTCTGCTGCCTTGCTGAGCTCTGAGCTTCAGCTGCAGCCTGCTCCACTGCATCTATTTCCATGATGGCTTCCATGTGCACATGGCTACAGGAGGCTGACAGCTGGATACTCCCTTTCACACAGGAAAGACCTGCTCTCTCCAGTTCATCTCTCATTTCCATGGGAGGATTTTCTAGCTGTTTGGCTTCAGCCACAGCAGGTTTCTCAACCCCACCAACACAGCAAGGAGGTTCTGGGTCAGTTGTCTCAGTTTGCTCCTCAAGATGTTCCTTTTCTAGCTCTTTGCACATCTGATGGTCTGTGGGAAGCTCATGTTTTTGCTCCTGCTTTGAAGACAGATAGACATCTTTATCCTCCCTGTGCTTGGCAGCAGTGTCATCCAAATGGACTTCTGTCACTTCCAGAGGATGTTCCTGACCATGATCTTGTTCTTTAGCATTACATTCCTTTAAAATGTCAGCACTAAATGTTTCTTTGAGTGTCTTCTGTGAAAGGCAAGCTGGACTGGAGCAGGTTCCATCTCCAGTGTGCAGAGAGGGGTCATTATTTGCCAAGGAAGAGCTATTGGAATGATGCTGTAATACCAGAGCATGTTCTTTTTCTGGGGTTATCTGGTGTTCAGGTGAAGAGTCAGAAGTCTTGACGGCTCTAGGGTCAATGGGCTCTGCAAGGCTGGATTCGGATGAGCAAATTGAAGCAGGGGCAGAGACAGAACGATCAAGTAACTGATTTGTGGGATTAGAGATCTTGGAATTTAGTCCTGAAGACTGGACTGGATTTTGAAACCCATCAGAAGCTGGTAATGAGGGCATTTCCAGTGAGGTAGTTTCTTTGTCACTATTCTCTATGGAAGACAGAAGGAAAGGAGCAGTCAGGACACAGCAGAAGCACCGTGGCAGCACAAACTGGAACGGGTGGCTCTAAATACCTGGTCTGTGGCCCACTCCAGCTGCAGTAAACACACACTACATGCATCAAGGCTTCCGACGTTCTGTTTGGATTAGGAAACAAACACACCAAACTCGTGTTAGCATTCAGAGCACACACCATGCATGGTTACAGACCTGCACAGCTCCCCTCCTGACTGTCCGGCACAACGGCACGGAGGCTGCAGGAGCTCCTGCCTCCCAGAAAGATTCTGCCTGGCAAATTTGGCACATCAAGGCAAGAATAACTCTGCCAGAGCACAATTTAAAGGCTGTTCTGTACTGGCTATGCCACAGAGCAGTCTGTGGGTGATACCAGACACCTGGTAAACTCTACACAATATAACAATGTGTCTAGTGCCGTACTCATCTGTTCTGCCTTTGGCTGGAGATACTCAGGAGACACATTTCAGGGATATGGGAACTGAGATGGCAACACAGTTCTTGGGTTGCATTCCCAGCAGTGCCATCAGGCCTGAGAGAAGGTGTCCAAACACCAGCTGGCTGCTAAAGGGAAGTGTACAGATTGTAGGGGGAAAGAAATCCCCAAAAAGAACCGCTGCCCAAGGCTGGGAAGAGCAAAGCAAAGGAGAAGCACCCAAAAGCCCAGCTTGCTGCTTCCTTGTCCTCACAGAGAGCAGATGAATTGCAGATCTCTGTCAGAAGCACTGAACACTGGCTGTGGTTATCAGGGGAGATTAAGTGACCTTATCTTGCTGACAGTCTGATCTCACTGATGTATCAGCGCTCCAGCACCCGTTAAATCACTCACACGACCTTTGCAGGAGTGCCTGTCCTGGCCCCACAGCCCAGGATCACACACCCAGGCTCTGTGCTCTGTGATTTGCTGCCCTTCCCCTTCCCAAACTCAGTGGTCTCAAACACACACCACTGGTTTTCCTGGAGTCTCTTTTTACAGGAGTACTGGGGCACAGCTTGCCATGCCTACACCTCCAGCCACAATTCCCTCTAAATTCCACAACACAACAGAAACCTGCCTTTCTGTCCTCAGCCTTTTGTTCTCTGTTTCTTTTATTCTCTGTTAACTAAAACCAGTGCAGTACCTGCTGTGACACCACCCCACTGCTCATCTTTCCTAAGGGTGGCAAAGAGCTTTATGACAGAGGATATGGATGAAAACCAGAGGGATCCTTTCTGTTTCTATGTGGAATGATTACATTCGTGTCTCTGCTCCCAAACCAACCCTTCAGGGAGGAAGCAGAACTGTCTTTTGACCTGCTGGATCGCTAATTAGGGTATGATCAGACACATCAGGGATTTGCATTGAGGTAGCAGCAGGAGCTGGTTTTCCACCAAGCTCTCCTCAGTGTCATCCTTCCCCTGGAGTAGGCACAGGAGCTGAGTCCCAGCCCCACCAGGGATATTGATCCAGCTAAAACCAGGAATAAACTCTTCCCCACAAAGTGCACCATCAGGGATAAATTCCTCTCTGTACCAGGAACAGCCTGAGCTGTTTGTGGTGGCACTGACTTGGACTGAGGCTGCCTGGATGAAAAGGTGTGTGTGGGATGAGCTGCCTGGCTACACTTCCTCCTCAGCAAAACAGCTCCAGTTTTGCTGCCAGGTTTGTAAATCCTCCATGATCACTGAGTTCCTCAGTGGTGGGCAATTGGCACAAAAGAGCATCAAGCCCTCAGAGGCAAATAAGGATGTGGAGGTCCTGGATCTCAGTGAACCCCACCAGCACTCCACCACATCCTCAGCTGCCTTCCATAAATGCTGAACCATCAGCAAAGCAGCTGACAGAAATCATGAGGCTCCCTAAAGTGGACTTCAGGAGATTAAATAAAGCTCAAGGATAATCCAGGTGCGTTCAAAACAAGCACTTTAATAGCCTCCAGGTGCAGGCAGCCATTTGTGTTGTACCATCTCCTGGAAGCCAGCAAAAATTGCTCCAGTTACAAAAGAACACACGTGTTGTGGGGAGCTGAGCTTCTTTGGAGCTGCATCATGTTCTCTTTCTGTCCTTCTTCCGTTTTCTGTTTTTTCCTTTCTTGGTTTTCTTGGTACCACCTAGCAGCAACTCAAGTTTTGGAAGAGAGAAAAAAGGAATGTGCTGACATTTTAGGATACAGCCAACAAAAGCCCATGGGCCAGAGGCTAGTACTGTGTCTAGAACTGTCAGGACTGTCACAGTCAATCTGAACAAGAGCCACTTTAGTTCTGTGCCTCGGTGTTCTATGGGCACTAAGTGAACACACAAAATGGATTTCCTATTCCCATAAATCTTTTACATTCCTCTAGGGCTCAGTATCAACAGAAAGTGTCCGAGTGCTGACTAGCCTGAACAAAGCCTCATGGTCCTTAGAACCATATGTGGTACATAAGCAGCTTGGATTTAAGTAATTTCAGGCATTTTTCTGTTTAAAAAACTTGTCTAAAATGCTTTGATTGTAAAGACTCATAGTTTGGGCTGAGGTTTGCTTGTTATTTAGTTCTCTTTCAACTGAGAACTAAATTTAACCAACCATAATATCTGCAAAGCCTCATCCAAAGTGGAAATATATTCTGAAAGCTAACCCAGGCTCCACTGGGCTCCAGGTTTTCACAGGAAAAGAACTGATATTTACACCTGCCAGGCTGTGGGAACAGACAAAGCCCAAGCTCCTGAGCCTGACCTTTAGCGACATCAAAACCCCATCACAAGATCAAACCCATGTTTGTGTTTCTCTCTGCTGGCTGCAAGTTCAGTTAATAAACATTCCAATTTGGCTAGAAAAGTCACACATTTAAACTATTTCTTACTGATTCATTAAAGTCAGACCTTCCTTCTGAGGTTTTTTACATTTCTGGAAAACTTATATTCTTAGGATGGAAGAAAATGGGCCAAAGGGAGCAATAAGTGCAGTCCTCTGCTCCCCTTAATGTTATTAACTTCGTTATTTATAACTAACTGCTTACTCTTTGGGTTGTCGAACACTAACTAGGAAGTGTTAAAGAAAAATTTCAGTGCATTTCAACTATATATATATAGATACATATATATAAAAATATATATATAAATTTTAGTATCTAATAGATATATAAATATACATATATTATATGGTTACATCTTTTTTTCTCATTTCAATTTTAAATATGGGCACACCAGAGTCTTAAAAAATTAGCAAGAAAAATGTTGAAATCAACTTGATCAGGCTTAATCTGACCCAGCAAAGAGTTCTACATGCGTGTAGGAAGCAGAATTTACTGTGTTCTTTCAGAGGAAAAATGAGCAGTAAAATTCAAAGGTCTCTAGAGAACTCTTGGATATAAAATGTTATCTTTAAAAGTTTTGGAAAAGGCTTAAGGAATACACCCTGAGGTATTCACAGCTTCTCTGGAACAGCAGGGAAAAAATAATGAATTTCCCCTTCAGCTAAAAGCTGAATTAAGGGAGGAATTGAACACAAAATTTGAATTTCAGACTGGTTTTGGCTCATAGTTCAGCTTTCAGCTTTTGGCTGAAAATAAAATCACTTCACTCAATTTTGCAGCCACCAAAACTGCATGTGGCCATCTGTGCAGCATTTGGATTCTAGGGACACTGGGAACAGAACTGCAGGAGGGTGAAAGTTCTCTTTGCAGGTCATATTTAAGGCTGAGGATGTGAATTCAGCTTTTGAACTTCTGAGCAACTGCAAGGAGGCAATTCCCCCTCCAAGGGCACCAGCACCATTCCAGGGAAAAATGCTGAAATAGTGCGAATTCTAAAAATTGTCATGAACTTTTGTCACTGCTACAGCTGCTCTATTTTTACGTGGTGCAGCCAATAAGAGCAGGGTTTTGGGAGCCTCCCCAAAGCTGTGCTCACACGAGGCTGCAGCAGCAGCACAGCTGAGCCACGGCCCTGCTGGGCACTACAACGTGATCCCAGCCACAGACAACCATTAACCTCCACAGCTTGAAGGCCAGGAAACCAGAGCAGGTGGGAAGCTGCAGGGAGAGCACCAAATAAACAGCTAACAGCCCTGAATGCCTCCGTGCAGGTTTTGCAGCCCAGAAAGGAAGAGAGAAGTGCACTCAGAGGCCACAAGCAAGAATAAAACCTGTTCTCTCCACCCTTTACTGGCTGGTGCTGCTCCCAGGAGCTGGAAGGAGAACTGCTCACAGACATCCTGACATGCAGTAGAAAAAAATGCACAGGTTCCTGTTTCAAGCGGGCTCTTGGTGGTACCTGCTTCCTCTACGGATTTCTGTATTGCCTCTGCGAGCTCCTGGTCGGCGATGTCCTCGGGCCGCACGTCGTCGCGGCCTGCGCCGTACGCCAGCCGCGCGCACTCGGGCAGCTCCCCCTCGGGCAGGAAGGAGGTCTGCGAGCCCGTGGTGCCGATCACCAGCACGTTCTTCTTGAGATCAATGGAGCACTGCAAGAGAGCATCCACATGTCAGGGCCTGCAGAGAGCCAGGCAGGTCCCAGGGATAAAGGGAGACACGAGGTCAGGCAATCCGTCTCCAACGGAACGGCTCGCAGCAGGTAAGGGTAGGCCAGGAGTATCAGCTCTAACCAAAGGGCCCTGTCTGGCTCAATTTGTAATAAATCATTCAGTTGGAAAGCTCTGAGCATCTTTGATCAGAGCAAAAAGCTCCAGGCAGCAGCCAGACACCCTAGAGCTGTCCATGATGGATGTGCTTCCAGGCTGGAAGATAATCCACCATCAACTCTCCCCAGGAAAATCCTATGAATTTACAGGCCAGGCATTTATGCTGCACTTCTCACTAAACCTGCAAGAGCCAGGTAACTGTTTCAAAAGAGGTTTTGATACCTGATGCCTCTTAAGCATATCCAGTCCTAGGAGCATGTCCATGGGCTGCTCTTCAAGGATTGAGAAGGAGCACGCCAGGAAATCCCCTTCGATCTGCACCTGAGCTGAAACATAAGGCAGAGAAGTTCCCACTACAGCTCAACAAATCTGATTTCTGCTCTTCCACCTGGGAAGGGAAAGGTATGGGAGAATCTGAAACCAGCACTCTGATGCACTGTTTTGGTCACAGAAAGTCTGGCCCTGTGCAAGCCCCAGGACTGCCAGGCCTGCCATGGTCCCAGAGTAATTATTTTAAAAGCTGATGTGCCTGAGAACCTCCTGTCCTGCTTCTCTGACCCTCCAAGCTTGAGGGCTGCAAACGGTTTATTAGAGCACAAGTCTAAGTAGCAGGAACAGCAAACAGAATCGATTTTTTGGTAATAAGGGCAGTGTCCTCCATCCAGAAAAGCTGCACAAGAGCACAGAGGCTTTTCTTTCCAAAGGAATAGCAAACACTGCACTGTGTGGGAACCCTTCCTGAGTAGCTCACCCTGCCCAGCAGTGCCACCTGAAACAGGGAAGGTCGTGGTGTTTCACGTTCACTCAGGTTTTGCCCCCAGAGAATGTGTCCTCAGTGTGCAGGAGCTGGGACTCCCTCACCCCCAAGTGTTACAGCATGAAATGAGACAGAGTTCCGTGCCCAAGACAAACAAACACATTACAGATGCACTTTGATTTTACTCTGCAGGAGCTCCTAGCAATTACAGCACCAATTCTCAGTGCCAGGATTGCAGGAAATGCAGTCAAACCCCTGCTAAAGCTGTCCCAAAAATGCCAGTACTTACCTAAGTGCACTCTGCCAATGATTTTCTGTGTCCCAACACCCTTAGCAATGCCAGCCCACCGCCGATCCACCAGCCTCATGATGTTGCACCTTTCAGCACAGGCTTGACTCATGATGGTCATCTGGGCACCTACCAGCAACAGAACTCGTGTTAAATCCTGATGACTCAGCACAAACTTTAATTTTCTCCTGGAAAAGCTTAAGATCTGGCACTCAGTGGCTGGGAAACCAACCCACCTGCCCCAGGGCATAAAGGCTTCCTGTGAATCCCACTGTGCTGACCTGGCTGCCCACACACGGGTCAGAACTGACCATTACTGTAGGGATGGAACAACCCCAAGAACTTCTTGCAGATGTGGATGGGAACTACCACGTTAAAGGCATGTGAAATCTCCCTGTCTGTAAAATGAGATAAGACACACGCACGTGGCAGAGACCTTCCAGGCATGGAAGTCCCAGAAACTCTCCCAGGAGCCCTAATCCAGGGTGTTCCCACACTGCTTCTCCCAACAGCCTGCTCTGCTCGCCCAGGCTGTGCTCAGGGTTCAGTAAAGTGCTCCATGCTTTATTGTAGGATATTTTGGGAAAACTACTGGAATGTTTACTGTTGCCCTCATTGATGGAGAGTGTGGAGAAAGCACCTGAGTCCACAAAGGCTTTCACGGGGTGTCCATTGACTTTGCAGTTGATGTAGAGCATCACCACCTGCCCAAAGCTCTCGGGTGCCTCTTCCATCGCTATCGTCATGTTCTCTTCAATGTTTTGTTGCCTGAATTTTGTGGAGAAGAGAGAGAAAGACCAAAATTTCTGTCACCCAGACCTTGTAACATCCCTCTGATTCACAGACAGACCTGGAAATTCCACCTGCTGCTGCTCACCTTACAAACACACATTTAAACCACAGCAAAGGCTGCCTCCTTAGTGAAACACAGACCTGGGAGCTGAAGATTGCTAGGAATGATCTCAGCTGAGTCCAGAGACAGTGAATCACTCCCCAGCAGCCACTGCCCCTTCCAGCCCCTGCCTAACTCACACCTCAGCTCCTGACAGCCTTGTGTTGCCAACAGGAACCTGATGTCCATGTTAACCTGGAGAACTCAGAGCAAAAAACCTGTGGATTCATTAGTCATGCTGAGGGTACACGGAGGTGTTGCCAATAGCTACATCACTGGAATCCCACACAGCAGCTGAACATTAAAATCCTCAGGTTTCCCTGGTATCTTTCCTTTTCCAGGCATAGGAAAGGAGGAAGGTGAGCAAAATAGCAGAAAGAACACCACCATGAGCACCAGCCCTTGGTGCAGTTTCAAGCTGACAGAAAAAATGCTCTTCAAGAAATCCCTCACAGTTCCAGGATAATCTTGGAAGTGATGGGCATCTGTAGTGACTGCATCCAAAACTGCTTTATCTCCCAAACAAAGGGAAAAAGGCTTCAATTCTGATGCCATTTCATTTTTCACTGAGTGGGGTGTGACATCTGGAGATGGCTCAGCCCAAACACCTGCAGAACCTTGGGCACATCCCCTTTATCTGTCCCTCATCTAAGGAAGAAGGGAAGCATTCCTGTGCCTCTGAGCAATGTTTCACTACGTACAAATATCTATTTTCTGCATTTCTGAGTGTTTATCTGGCACCAACACCTGGTCAGCTGCAATGTGAGAGCACTCCTACCACCAGTGAATTCTGGTTCTGACCAACAATGGGTCTGTAGCAGACAGACACTTTGTTATCAGGGGAAAACCACCGGCCATGAACTGACTCCAGGATTTACCACTCAGCTGAAGAAATCAAGCCTCAGCCCAACACAATTACATCTGGAAGGCAGCAAGAGGGAGCGAGCTGATGAGCAGGATGCATTTCTGCAGAGCCTCTCATCAGTGAATTAGCCAGACATGGAACAATTAGCAGGATGCAAAACCAAATCTCGAGGGCAGCTGGGAGGAACAATGCCATGCTGCTGTGCAGAGCTCAGCTGGGAGACAGCACCAGCCCAGCTCTTGGGTTCAAAACACGCCCCAGGCACCGGCCTCAAGAGGAGATGTGCTCTCCACAAGTGCTCCAGTGAAGCAGCTCAGGCAGCTCCAAGACATCACTCACACAGACAGCACAAACAACAGTGCTGTCACCTCATATCACACAGTCCCAGAATGGTTTGGGCTGGGAGAAACCTTAAAGCTCACCCAGTGCCACCCCCTGCCATGGGCAGGAACACCTTCCACTATGCCAGGTTGCTCCAAGCCCTGTCCAGCCCTGAACATTTCCAGGGATGGGGCAGCCACAGCTTCTCTGGCAGCCTCTGCCAGGGCCTCCCCACCCTCACAGGGAACAACACTCTGTGATCTCAGAAGGACACATCTCAAGGATGGGATGCACCTCCATGTTCCCAAATCCCAACCTTCTCATGTGCAAAGGTGGCATAGAGCATTGCCCTGCAAACAAACTCCTTGGTACAAGGAATGTGCTTAGATTCTGCCTTCTCTGAAGAAAAAACACCATGGATAGAAGTACAGAGCAGTTTTTTCTCCCCAGAGAGGACCCCAATGCCTACAAGCCTTTGGTTTGTTACCTTATGTCTTCTTCTATCTTGGCCTGTGCCTCGAGATCAAAGGGGTCAGCGGAATAGAGCCGGATCCTCTCCTGCTCGCGCCGGGCTCGGTCCTGCTGTTGCTCCAGCAACACCCTGGTGAATTTCTCTGCGGGAACAAGGAGATAAAGAAATGCTTTTTACTGGAAATTACTCTTGCAAATCAAATTCTGGCACAGCAAACGCTTCTTTTGATGCCAGCTGAGGAACAGACTCAGCAGCACACAGAAAAAAGCTTCCTCTGAGGGCAGCGTGGAAGGACCTCAGAGGATCAGTGGCAAACTTGGGAACCTGCCGAGATGAAAAGCAACTGGACAGAGCTCGCTCTCCTCATGTTCCTACCCAAACACTGCACAATCAAACTCAATTTCCTGACACATACACTTTTATAGAGAAAAACATTTTAAAAACCACACAAAGGCTAATGACAAAAGTCCTTTCAAACCCAAGGAACATGGTAAAAACAGAAATTATAATCCCTAAAGCTGAATGCCTACCACTGGAACCAGGAGGTGTTAGCCAGGTCTAAATGCACATTTTAAGATCACAGTTTTTAGATTCCCACTTTCCAGATGGCCTCTGGCCGTGTTTTACTACTTGAATGGGATCACGTACATCCCCAAAAGGCCTTGGCAGCCCTGGAAGCAGCTCTGGCTCAAAGGCTGTTATGTGCTCAGGGAGGTGTTGGGTATATTTGACTGTTGGATTTTTGAAATCAGGCTTCTGTACAGCAGGTGCCTTCATCCAGCACAGCCACAGGGCACGGATCTCTGCAGATATTTGGGAATCCAAGCTGGAGCCGAGCTGGATCTGTGCCCAAACACTGCCAGCAGCAGCAGTGCAGCACAGCAAGGGAAAACCAGCCCAAACCACTTCCTCCTGACAGCCCAATGCGGCAATTTGGGACTGAAAATGCACAACTGGGTCAAAGCCTGATATCCACAGATCAGGGAGAGCAGCAGAGGAGCCAGTTCTGGGTGTCTTGGGTTTAACCTCTGGATTCCTGTGCCAAGAGCAGCACCCCTGCTTAAGGTGATGGGAAAAGCTCCCAGCAAGATGCACAAAAAAGCCTGAGAGTGCAAAGAAAGCTTCAGCTCTGGATATGAACTAAAGGCAGAGTTAAAAACAGAACAGGCTGACAATGTCCATGGAAGTTCCTCTCTGGTTTCCTCTTACAGACAGAAATCACTCAGATCTAACTCTGAGAGTGGATAAAATCTCCTGCTAGAAGCTCCTTCTCTTCCTTTATTTCTCCACACTCAACAGGATTTATTTCCCAACTAAACATCCTGCAGAGGTTCAGGAGCTCATCTACTGCAGCCCAAAACTCCTCTCTTTTCACACCTAAATGACATCACAGTTCACCACAGGAAGAACAAGGGACCAACATCAGCCACAGAGGAAATGAAGGACAACGTTTCAACTGTGCCCAAACACAAAGACACTTCCAAGATTAACAGAAACATACCCATTTATGACTATTTCTATTAAGAAAGTTCCTAAAAGACACCATTTCCTTGCTCTTTTCCCTCTCCCTTTCTGCAGTTCACTTCCACAGCACAAGGTCACTATGGACAGAGCTGGGTTTGGAGCTTGCTGCTCTCTGCCGAGTCCCAGCTGGGATGCAGCAAACACACCACCTTTATTGGAAAATATGCAGTAAGGAGTATCTTAGTGTAAAAATCAGGAGCTGAGTCACTTGTGTTCACAGACATCCAAACTGTCTGTGCCTCTGATATTTCTGAGTAGGAGATATTAAAGAGGATATTAAAGATGCCAAGCAGGAGAAATACACCCAGAAATGGAGGACCTCTGCCTTGAGTGCTCCCAACTGGCACCTTTTATCTGCACCTTTTATCAAGGAATGCAGCACATCCCAGCCCGTTAAACCCCCGGGGCTGCCCCTGAAGGGAGATGCCCCCGCCCCAAGCCCAGCCCCAGGCCCAGCTCACCGAGGTCCCCGCTCAGCAAGGCCTCGGCCAGGGGCGGGTTGCGCTCCTTGAGCAGGGACAGCTCGTGGGGGTTGGCCAGCAGCATCTCCCGCAGCAGGGCCGGGTTGTCCAGGCCCTGAGGGAACGAGGGCGCGTCCGGGGGTGAGGGGCGCGGCCGCTGCGCCGGGGGCGGCGGCTGCTGCGAGGATGTCCCGGGAACAGCGATGCTGCTGAAATCGATCCTGGGCAGACCTGAAAGGAAGGGCACAATGTTGGTGCTTCACGGTTGCAGTTCTGCTGGGAAAAGCACAGGAAGGAAGAGCTGCCCTCAATGCTGCAGGTTCTGTGAGCAGCAGTTCGTGATGGAAGCACAGCCACGTCCCCGGGTTACTGGGTTAGCAACGCTGACTCATTTATGTAACTGGTCTCGTCTGTCTGCCCCATTTCTAATCCCCTGAAATGCACTTGCTGACTAGTTATTCCCTGCTTCACAAACGTGAATTCCTCATGGATGGACTACAGGGCTAAACCCAGCAGCTCTGAGGCACTTCAGAGTCTCTTGGGTTAAAAAAAAGCAGGGGGAAAAAAAGTAGTAACACTCCTGCAGACCTGCATTGCAGGTACCCATCCTCCAGCTGAGGCAGGATGAGGACCTCAGCAATGCTCCCACGCCCTTCTCAGCCTGTGGCACCTTTCCTAGGGATATTTTATGTCTGGGATTTGCTAGGAGCAGCTGTGGAAGGCAGGACAAAGGCAGAGGGCTCCACTCAGGCATTCCCTGAGGAGCCTTTGGCATGCACACATGATTAAGCCACTGGGTTTGGCAAGATGTGGCTTCTCAGGGAATCTGCCACAGGACAGGTTCAGGACACACATCCATAGAGGCTGCTCCTGGGTCTGAGCCACGCACACCTGCGCCATCAAATGCAGCACGAAGGGAACTGGTGGCTGTAGGAAACTCACACACCTTTAACAAGCCTGTTCTGAACCAGTCACCTCCTCACTGCCTCCACACTTCCCCAGAGGAACAGTAAAATGGTGTTGCCTTCCTCCAAATAAAACACTGAATCAGAAGCCCTCTGGGTCATTTACAAGCCCCCCTGACTCACCCCAGCCACCCTTCCCCCCTCAGCACTTTGTGCTAAAGGACACTGCCAGAGCTGGTGCTGGGTAGGTGCAGATGAACCCCCGAGGCTCAGGCAGAGCTGGCACGGGGCCTGTCTCACCTGGGAAGCGCATGGAAGGCCGTGGCTCCACCGTCTCCTTGTGGCGCAGGATCACCACGTCGCCGTCCTTCAAGCCATAGGAGGCCAAGGACCGGTTGTTGTCGGTCAGCGGCCGCTCGGCATAAACGATCTGTGCCAGGAGAGCACCAGCACCCCGGGCAGGGAAGAAGTTGAAACAAAAAACAAGATGTTATTTTGTTATAGGAGAAGGAAAAAACCATTCCAATAAATCCTGTGGATCCATCTCAAGCTTCAGAAGGGAAGGTGTGATGTCCTCACAGGCCTCAGGCACAGCAGGGCCTCGACTCGTTCCTGCCTGGACAACACAAGCTTGGGCTTGCCAAAATCCAGCTGTGGCACCATGGAGAAGGGCTCGTCTCCCCTGATCAGAGGCCAAGATCATTAGAGGGAAGCAAGTCTTGACCAGGACTGTCTGTCCACATTCCCAAACTCCATGATTACACAAGCCACAGGCATTTTCTGCAGCGTTCCCTGCCCCAAGTCAGCACCCACTGACCCTGGACAACTGCAGACATGCCAGCAGCACCAATCCAGGTAGATCCAGCCCAACATCCACCATTCTGCCTCTTGCCACAACACAGCTCCCCAGAATAACCAGTTTTACATGGACCTTATTCATTAGCTCAGTGCTTTCCAGTTCACTCCAGTGATGCAACTCTCCCAACACTGGCATCAGTCCATGCAGGGAATCAACTTCTTGTGACTACAAAAAACAAAGTCACATCCATTTCTACTTTGATAACCTGGTTTAACAAGGGGTCCATAGACTAAACATAAAAACACTGAGATAAAGTGAATAATTCCCAAGGAACATTTCCATGAATATCAGACCTGTAATACCAACAGAAGCCCTCAGTTGTGGGAAAGCCCAAAATGTAACATAAAACTGGAAGAGAAGTTCCCAGAAATGGCATCTGGCAACACGAAGGTTTCTGTGCTGTCACTGGAGCACAGTGAGACCAGGAAGATCAACCCAGCACCTCCTGCCCTGGCAGCAGCCCAGAGTATGGAGAACTTGGCCTAAACCTCTCAGGCACACGATCAAATTTCACAAATACCACCTTGTTTAGCCAAACTCTTTGGGGCTGGAAAAGGCCAGTTCAGCAACAACACGTTTGCCACAGGTTGGGGCCGGCTGAGCCACGTGGGAGCAGCTTTGGCAGTCCTGGCAGGGATGGGCTGCAGCTCTGCCTGATGCTATCACAGGGAGCAGATCCAACAAGGTCCAAAAACCCAATCACTACCTGTCTTCAGGTCTGGCTGACACTACAGACTTTCACTGCTTCACTCCAGCAACTCCAACATCTTACACACTCTCCCTGCAGCACTCAGCAGTGGAGACCCAGCAGCAGCAGCAGTGCAAGGCAAGACAAGGCAGGAGGAACACAAATGACCAGAACCTCGTGGTGCAGCAATCAGAGATTTGGGGAAACGCACATGATGGAACCAGGCACGAGCTTCCTGCCTCCTCCCCTCCACCAGAGTGTGCAGCCTCAGCACTGCCTCACAGCCCAGGTCCCTCTCAGTGATTTGAAAGTGAGTGGCCTCCCCCCCACACCCGAGAGCCACCACCGAGGTCAGCTGGTGCTGGCAGAGCCCGGCACAGCCTCTCACGTTACCGGCCTGAGGCGGTGCCACCGCAGCACAGCCAGCGTGTCATAAATCCCAGCTGCACACCCAAATGTGAAATGGCACATTCCCTGCGCAGACACTCTGCAAGAGACGAGTTAATCAGTTTAAGTGAGGCTTTACCTCTGTCATCTTGCTGGGATTGGATTTATGAGCGTTCAGCCTTACATCCCAGACAATGAATTAAGCGCCTGGCACTTGCCACGTCCATTAGCAGCAGAGATTAATCCACTCCTGACCCATTCTGCCCCACTCTTAAAACAAACTGATTGGATTTTGCTGCCTTTTGATTGTCTGGTTGGTGGCAGTTCTGCTGGCTGGCAGGTACCAGACAGGGGTTCTTCTGGAGGTGACTCAGACAGGGATGCAGGCACCAATGGATTCGTTGTGCACAATGCCAGAGGGTAGAACCTTCCTGTGGAGCAGGGAACCCCAGGCAGGAGTGCTGGATACCACCTGCAGCCATCAATCAAGCCAACTCCTGGGCCCATCAAATATTCCTGAGCATGGCACAGATGGAGGGCACGCAGAGAAAATAAATGAGGGGAAGGAATGAAGAGCGTGGCTCTGCTGAGAGCCTCCTGTCCCTTCTCCCAAAAAGCCACGGCCTTGGTGTGTGGAGGAGACTGGAAAGTCAGATTATTTCCACTCGCCTCGCCCAGCTCCTCTTATCACCACAACCACCAGCAGCTACCTCTGTTATCTCAGATCTGTGCCCACAGCGTCCCTTGGACACCTCACAGCTCCCTGCCCCACCCCAAACTGCAGCACCCAGAATTCACTGCTCAAACCAGCAGAGAACATGGCTGGGATTAACCCTCCTCCACATACTCAGTGGTTTACTCCACCCTGCGTGACCCTTACAATGAAATTCATCCTCTCTCGTGCCAACACAGCACCTTCAATGCAACATTTACCTTGGCTGAGAGAAAAGGGTAGAAAACAGCCAAGTTTGGTAAATGTAAAACCGCCTATTTGTGATTTAACAATGCAAAATCCTTCCACACAAGGAACTGCTTCTCTGATAACTTATATCTTTGTAACTTTCTCATAGAATCACTGAGGCTGGAAAAGCCCTCTAAGATCATCAGGTGCAATCCCTACCTTGTCCCCAGCCCAGAGCACTGAGTGCCACATCCAGGCCTTCCTTGGACACCTCCAGGGATGGGAACCCCAAACCTCCCTGGGCAGCCCCTGCCAAGGCCTGACCACCCTTCTTCCGTGAAGAAATTCCTCCTGATGTCCAATGCGTTCTCCACACTGAAGGTCCTCAAAACACCTCACAAACACCAGGCAGGAAGAGAAGAGAGAGGAGTGACAAATACCAGCCTGGCAAGCACGGCACGACGCGGCTCAGGATGATGCACGGGTGGCAGATGGATGAGCAGAAGGAAGCAGAGGTGGCTACAAAAGCGCAGCGCTGCTCCCCTCGCTGGGGCTGGCAGCACCCAAACCCCAAACAGGTCAGTTGGGCTGGAAAAATTCAAACAAGGGATTTCCTGACAAAAAATACACAGAGAAGTGACCCCTTGTTACCCTAAACCAGACCCGGAGCTGCAGGTTACCATGACACAAGGGACAAAGGTGACAGTGAGGAGTTTACGCTCCAGTTCATGCCTGGAGATGTCAAAACCACAGCAGAGTTCCCCATGCAGGGGTTGTCCCCAGACCTGGGAGCTCACCGGTGCCTGTGACAGCCACGGGAGGGTTGCTGGGAACCTCTGTGTGAGGTGGGTTCTCCCTTTACAACTGCCCAAAATCAAGAGGTTTTTTTCCTAAAAGAGAACCTACCCTACCTGGATTTCCTGCCCCTGCTCTGAGACTGTTTCTCTGTCACCACCAACCTCCCATTCCAGAAAACAAGGCTCTCCCAAGGCAGAGGGAAAGCCAAACATCGGGAACCCGCTGGGTGAGGAACACCACAGCCCCAGGGCTGCCCCTGCACCAGTTCTTCCAGCGCTGACTAATCTTGGCTTGGCTGGAAAAACACTTTGTTAATTTAGACTGGGAAAAGGCTCGGGAAGCAAAAGCCACCACCGCTAAACTCCACAAACTCTGCCAGGCACGGCCGGTGCCGAGAGAAGGAGCCGACACCGCCCTGCCCAGGACAAGCGGGGAGGAACGGCCAAACACGCGGGACTGAACCCAAAACATGAGCAAAGCCCAGACAGATGGCCCAGAGCCGCCCCCACACGCAGCCTCCCCCGTGTTCTGGCACACGAGCGAGCCCTGGATCCGCGCTGGAGGGGGATATTTGCTGGGAAAACGACACGGACGTGCCTGCTCGGTCCCCACACCTGTGTGGGAAAAAGGGAGGAAAAGACTCAATGCGCCCTTTCCGCCCCAGACCAGGCAGGGGTTTGATGGGATAAATAAACCCTTTCCCGAACATTTCAGCCCCGTTTCCCGGCTTTGAGCATACCACGGGCCCCCACCTCCCCCGCGTTCTGACTCCTGTTCCCCTCGCTCCAATTCCTGCCCCGTTGAAGCATCAAATTCCTCCGAAACCTCAACATAAACCAAACCAAAACAAACCCACATTATCTCCTCTCCTTCAGCTGCGCAGCGAGCGCGGACCGAGCCTTTCGCGGAGGGGCCATCCTCTGGCACCGGGGGCTCGGAGCCCCCTCCCGAGCGGATTTTGAGGGAAAAGCGAGGTTTGTCTGTCCCCAAACCCCAAAGGTCCGCGAGGGGAGGGACCAGGAGGGACCCACCGCCCCAAACAACCCCAAACTCCGGATGGCCGGGGCGGATACCGGATGGACACGGCCGCTCCCAGCCCGGGAGACCCCGACCCTGCGGGAGAAGGGGCACGGCCGCTCCCAGCCCGGGGGCACCGGCCGGGCCCTCCCCGGCGCTCGGGGCGGGGGCAGGCCCTGACCTGGCTCTCGGCCGCCGGGATGCCGGACTCCAGCTCGCAAAGGGCGCGGAAGTTCTGCAGCTCGAAGTCGGCGTCCACCTGCAGGTTGAAGGTGATCTCGGAGCGGTCGCGGCGCAGGCAGAACACGGTGAGCAGCATGGCCGCCCCCGCCCGGACCCGCACCCGCCGCCGCCACCGCCGTCAAGCGCCGCCGTCGCAAAGCGCCCGCCCCGCCGGTCTGGCGCCCACGTCAATCAGGGCCTCCCGGCCAATCAGAGAGGCCGAGCTGGTGGCCCCGCCCATTCTCCGCGCCGGCACGGGGCGGGGCCGGAGGGACTCCGGTGTCACCGCCGCTCCCCGTGTCCCCTCTGGGCTCCCCGTGTCCCCAGGGCGCCGCCGGGCTCTGTGTCCCCGGGGCTCCTCTGGGCTCCCGGTGTGCCCGTGTCCCCGTGTCCCCTCTGGGCTCCCCGTGTCCCCAGGGCGCCGCCGGTCCCCGTGTCCCCAGGGCACCGCCGGGCTCTGTGTCCCCGTGTCTCCTCTGGGCTCCCCGTGTCCCCGGGGCTCCTCTGGGGTCCCTATGCTCCGGGCATTACAGCTCACCGGCGATCCCCGTGTCACCGGCGGTCCCGATGTCCCCAGATGTCCTCCAGTCTTTCCTGTCTCTCCAGGGATCCCTGTGCCCCTGGCGGTCCCTGCTGTCCCCAGGTGACCCCCGGGATGTGCCCCGCCCTGGGTGTCCCTGTGCCCCTGGTTGCCCCTATGTCCCAAGGATCCCCATGGGCCCCTGTGCCCCACTCACTGCCCCCCAAGGCCCCATCACCTTCATCCTTTCATTCACTGGTTCCTCTGACCCCATCACTCCCACTGTCATTTCCCCACCTTCCATCCCAAAACAGCCCAGGTGCACCCCAAGAGCCACTCACTCCATCTCACACCTCTGCATCCCCTTCAGCTCCTCCACTTTACTCTGGTTTTCTTGGGATCACATCTTCCAGCTGGTTTTTTTCCCCCTAGACCCCTCAGTGTGCATTTGGGGGCAATCCCTGGCCCTTGCTGAGCCCTTGGATGTGTCCCTCAACTCACCTGTTTGCATTATGGGACACAAAGGGGGTTTTGACCTGCCCTGTTCTCCTCCATGTGTCTTTGGTGACACCCCAGACCCTTTGTTGTGCTTTTGGGGTGTCCCAAGTCCCTCTGTGTGCCCCAGACTCTCCCTTTTCCCTCTCGGCACTCTCCAGCCTCCCTCCCACCCTGGGGAACACCTGGAGCAGGTGAGGTGAGGACACAGCCTCAGTTCTGGGATTGCATCCGAATGCCCCAAGCCATGAACTCACCTCACTCCCAGCCAGGGTGAGAGGAACGAGACTTTATTTTGAACTGGGAGTTAATCTGCAATCCAAATCATTCCAGCCCAACCCCAATCCATCCAAATCATTCCAGCCCAACTCCAACCCCAATCATTCCACCCCAATCCATCCAAATCATTCCAGCCCAACCTCAACCCCAATCATTCCAACAGTGGAGTGAGCAAACATTGCGACTCATCAGTAAGAACTGGAAGCATCCTGGTCCCGGGTTTGCAGACACTTTGGTAACAGATTCGCCCCCCAAAATTTAATTGTCATTCTCAATAACCCCCCAGGTGTAAAAATAAAAAAGACCAAACACAGCCCGACAGTGCATCCGGCACCCACCAGTCCTGACACGGATACACAGAGGCTCTGACACTGCCCGGCCCTCCTGGCACCAGGAAAAGGCTCCCACGGGGAGCTCAGTCGGATTTCTCCTTCTCCTTCATGTGCAGGAACACAATGCTGAACATGAAGAGGCCGACCATCATGGAGAAGGCGCCGGCGTAGTAGGGATACGCCGAGGGGATGAAGCGCTCGTACTGCGTGTGCTGGAGAGGACGCACGGACACCTGGACAGGGACAGAGCAGCCCTTGCAGTCCAGCAGCCCAGGGCAGCCTTTCCCCCAGGACGGGGGGGATTCACTCCCCCACACTTACCTGTGTGGAGGAGTAGAGGTGGGTGTACCCCAGCCGGTTGTAATCCACTTTGAACTGGAACACGCCGTAGACGTCCGGCAGCTTGAACTGCACGCTGTATTTGCCACCTGAGGGAGAGACAGGGGTGACACTGAGGGGACACGAGAAGCTGTGGAAGGTGAAAACACCCCCAGTGTGGGACAAGGGCAGTGATGGGGACACCCTGTTCCTCTTGAGGGGGACCTGCTGTTCCTCTAGAGGGGAAGCTCCCTCTCCTCCTGACAGGGACCTGCTGTTTCTCCAGAACGGAAGCTCCGTCTCCTCCTGACAGGGACCTGGTGTTCCTCTAGAGGGGAAGCTCCGTCTCCTCCTGACAGGGACCTGGTGTTCCTCTAGAGGGGAAACTCCGTCTCCTCCTGACAGGGACCTACCGTTCCTCTTGAGGAAGGTGCGCACAAACGGGTCAATGCGCACGAATTCCAGCTGGATGTCGTCCCCGTCGAAGGGCACCCACTTGCCGTCAGCGAGCTTCTCGATCACGATGCTGTACTCCTGGGATAAATTAACCAGCGCTGCCTGAAAACCAGCGCCGGGCCACTGCGAGCCCCAGCGCTGCCCAGCTCCTCCCCCGGGCGGCTCCGGCGTGCCCCGCCCCGCCAGGCCGGCAGCCTCACCACGAGGTCGGTGACGGTGTAGGCGTTGGGCGGCGCCAGCTCCCCGACGCGGTGGTGGGACACGGCGCCCACGCGCAGAACGCCCTCCTCCTTGAACACCCAGCGGGACAGGGCCACGGCCAGCTCGTAGTTACCTGTCTGGGAGTACCTGTGCAACAAGAGAGACTGAGACAGCCGAGAAAATACCCCACGGCTGTGGATGCCATGGGACAGAGAGAGAGAAACGGCAAGCGTTTCTCACGGCGGCTTGTGAGAAGTTTTAGGGAGCTGGAAAGATGTGATAACTTGTTGACTATAAACAATTTGCAGGTAGTGTTTTTCTACTTTATTTTTCTGTTCCTCTCAAGGACAGTGCATGAGAAAGATGTTTCTGTTAGTTAGCCAATAGAATAGAATCTATCCTACCACTCTATAAAAACCACGCAGTTCTTTTGAATAAAGCCTTCTTTGCCTTTTCTATGATCCTGCCTCTCAACTGTTCCTGCCCCGACCCCGGTGCAAGAGTGACACATGGCCTAAACCCAAACCAAACAGAGGTGAAAGCAACACAAACTGAGCTGAGGTTAAAGGGAGGAGCTGCTTTCCAAAGTGCTTCATTCTGCCATGGTAAAGGATGTGTCACCCCAATTCAATTCCAGCTTTCTGCTCCTTCCCAAGACACAAACACTTGTTGCCCGTTTCCCAGGAGCTCTGCCCTCAAAGGGCTCCCCAAACACTCCTCATCCAGGGAAGCCAACTCACCTCTTGGAGCCAGGGGTCGCTTTCTGCACGGCAGAATTGAAGAAGGCATCACTGAAGAAGTCGAGGGAGCCGCTGAAGACGACGCGGGCATTGTTGCGCGCCTGCAGCCCCGCGATCAGCAGCGTGTTCTTGCCCACGGCGTGCGGGTACTGCGGGGCAAACGGGCACAGTTTGCTCTGGGGTACGACAGGCTGGCTGCAGTAGCACCAGCTGCAGTTAAGGAGTAACCATGAAGCTCAGAAAAAGCAGGAATAGGATTCTGGTAGCACTCCAGCTGGGATGGAATGGGAAAGATGCTTTGATCTAGTCTGGCCTCTCCTCCAGAGCATGGAGGACACGCGTCCCTCATGCTGAACACCTCCTCAGAAAGCAGAGGAAGGCAGCATCAGGAAGTGTCACAGACATCTTTTATGAAAAATCCTTTCCTTAGGATTTTTCCTCCTGAGAAGCTGAGAGGCTTCAGGAACAAAATGTAAACATTGATTATCTGCTGCTGTGGAATGCAAC
>JAWMQZ010000078.1:2136648-2146908 GCA_035584835.1 Tangara arthus
TCTATTCTTTTAGTATAGTTTTAATATAATATATATCATAAAATAATAAATCAAGCCTTCTGAAACATGAAGTCAGAGCCTCGTCTCTTCCCTTGTCCTAAAACCCCTGTGAACACCGTCACAGGGAAGCAGCCAACAGCCCAACCAAAATCAATCAGGAGATCAAACACTCCAGGATTTTCCCAAGCAGCTGAAGTTAGAGGGACTGAATTGCAGAAGCACAGCTCAAAACAGGAGAGAAAGGAAGGGAGCATACCTGAGTGATGGGCTTGTCTGGGAAGAAGGAGTAGGAAGTGGAAGAGCCAGTGAGGATATCCAGCACCAGCGGGTTGTCGGGATCGGCCACCATCCTGCAGGGAAAGCCACAGGGAGCAGCATGAACACCCCCAGAGTCCCCACACCCAGAGGAATGTGGGGCCACCTGCTCAACCCCATGGACCTTCTCACCCTTCTACCTGCTGAGAAACTAAATATTTCTTCCACTATTTTGTTAGGAACCATTCCTAAGTCAACAACTAAACTACTTCGGACGATTTCCTTCTACTTTTGTTTGAAATCAAGAGAGATTTGTTAAGCTCATGTTAAGAGCCCCAGGGGCTGACCTCACCTTGCAGCAACACCCCAGGTTCGACTGCTCTTCCCCCACCTGACCCCTGCTGCTCACCCAACTCCTCGGAACAGGATGGGGTTCAGTGCTGCCTTGCCCACAATGGTGGGGGCCTTCAGGAGGTTCTCAGTGTCAGCCACGATCAGCGTGTGCTGGGGAAACAAGAGAGATCCGTGTGAGGTGAGTCAGGGTCTAACGACAAACAGCAGCTTCTCAGTTAAAAGTTTATTTTACAGACAATTACAACTGTTGGGTGAACGTTGTAGTTCAATTAAAAAGCAAAACAACAGTATTTCTGTGTTTATGATCAAATTAGGTTAATACCGATCTTCAAGGAAAAACAAACTGCCACTGACAAAGACAGAAACACCTACAGTGTTTTATTTCCCTGCATTTAGCAACCTTCTTCGTCAAACCCGGACAACATGCACACACCTTAAACAAAAATTACCAGAGTATATTTAGCTCAGACTTTAATACATGTTTTAATTTTAAAATGCTGGATTACACCAGGTAGACAAAATTGTAGAAATTTGTGTGTTTCTATAATGATCTGAAAATCTGGGACTGAAATTCTCCCTTCCCACATCTGAAGTGTTGCACTTGGTGTCTGACATGCTTCACCCTCAGGTGAAATTCCCCCCCAAGCTTCAGAGGGATCCAGAACCAGCATTAATCACTGCCTGCACACAGTGACCATCTGAAACCAGAGCCTGAAGCAACCTGACAGCAGCAGAACTGAATGCTGCCACAGGGATTATTTCCCACTTTCCTGGGAGGAGAGGAGGAGAGAAGGAAGAGAGGAAAAACGGGAGTACAAGTTCTGCACCCACCCCAGCAGGCAGAAGGAGCAGGCAAGGCCCTTACCTGGCCGGGGTCAGAGATGTCGTAGTTGTGGTGGTCGATCACCGCTGTCCTCTCCTCATCGAACTCGATGCCACACTCGCTGCCCAGCTCTCGCAGGGGGTCACCTGCGGGGACAATGGATCCTCTGTCACACCACACAGGGACTCAACAGTAAATTCAGCTGAGAGTCATGTGTTCAATGCTCTATGAGCCAAACCCAGGGAACAACATGACCTCCCCACTGAGTTCCCACTGAACGTGTTACTAAAGGCATGAATCAGCCATTTCCTCCCCGAGCAAGCCCTGAGGTGACAAGGAGCAGCTGCCTTTGCTGCAGTGAATGAATTCTCTGCAGGAACACCTGCACTCACCGATGTCTGAGCTGGCAGCAACGAGGACACTGCCGCCGCCGTCGATGAACGCGGTGATGGTCTCCACATTGATGTTCCCACCAAAGTCTGAAAGCAAACAGCAGCAATCCATGGTTGGAGCTCAGAAATACCCCCCCAGCAGAATTAAACCACAGCAAATCACCAAATCAATGGAAGAACCACCGATAAAGGCTTGGACAGAGCTGCAGTTTGCTACTGAGTACATCCAAAGCACAGGACTTAACTAAAATTCACAGAACAGCTGGAAATGCCCTTCCAAAGATGTGATCAAGCTCCTCCACATTTACCTTCTATGGATGGGGAGAAGATGATGAGGTTGTCGTACAGGAACTCCCCGTACTTTATCAGGGACAGGCCGGCGTCGTCCGCAGTCCGGAAGGTGAGGTCGAAGCCCCTGTCTGCAGCCAGGACACAAAAGGGACAACTGCTGCACGCCATGAAAGCACACCTGGAGCAGCACAACTGCAGCAGGAGCCAGAGCTTTATTTCCCCAGTGAAGGAGCAGTTTGGAAACACTGCTTTTTAAGAGCAGGGGCTTTTTAAGAGCAGCACCCGAGAGTTCCCAAATAAACCCAAGGAGTGGATCCCCTGAAGAGCCCTGATGTCAAAGGACGCCTCGCTGTCACCCATCAAAGAGGTACTGAGGCTGCAGGGGACCTAAAACACAGGCACAGCTGGGCAAACCCCCATCTCCTGCCTCATTCTGACCAGAAGATCCCAAACACTCATCCCCACCTCCTCCAGGGAACCCCAACCTCCTCCCTCAGACTGGTACAGGGTTCCAAATCCTCTCCCTCTGCCTGGCCAGGAGACCCCCAGCACCTCCCCCTATACCAGGGAGCCCCAATCTCCTCTCCAGGCTTGGGGTCTCCTTCTTCTCACTCAGCCTGCCCAGGGAACACCAACAGCAGCCCCCTCACAATCTCCTCCCAGTCTGACATGGGGACACAAATCTTCTTCATTCTGACCAGGAGAACCCAAATAACCCCCTCTCCCCGGCAACACCCTCCTTTTCTGCCTGACCAGGGGACCCCGATCTCCTCCCCCATTCTGACATGGGGAGCCCAATCTCCTCTCTCAGCGTCCCCATCACCTCCCACAGACTGACCAGGAGACCTCAAACCCCCCATTCTCCCTCAGGGGACCCCGATCTGCTTCCTCAGCCTGTCACGAGACCCCAATCTCCTCCTCCACTCTGACATGGGAACCCCAAACACCCTCCTTTTCCGCCGGAAACTCCAATTTCCTCCCTTTGCAGCATCCCAAATCTCCTCCCTCATTCTCAACAGGGAACCCCAACACCCCCCTCTCCCCTAGAGGACCCTCATCTTTCCCCCAACGTGACGAGAGGACACAGTCCCTTCCAGCCCAGCCAGGGGACTCCAATCTCCTCCCTCGGTCTGACCCGAAGACCCCAAACATTCCCTTTTCCCTCAGGTAACCCCAACCTCCTCCCCCATGCTGACCCTGGGTCCCGCCCCATCCAATCCCTCCCGGGATCCTGCCGCGGCCCGCTCGATACCCGCGAGGCTCCGGAAGAACATGGAGTGCGTGTCGCGCAGGTTCCCGTTCTCCAGCAGCACCAGCGTGCGGGGCCCGCCCTCAGCGCCCGCCGCCATCACCGCCAGGAGCCCACACACAGCCACAGCGGCCGCCGCCATCTTGCTCCCGGTCGCCGAACTACCCCAGAGGCGGGCAGCCTCCAGCCAATCAGCGCCAGCGCCGAGCAGTCTCCAGCCAATCAGCGCCAGCGCCGAGCAGCCTTCAGCCAATCAGCGACAGACAGATCCGCGACGCTGGGACGCAGCGCAAGCGCCGTCGCGGCCGCTGTCGCGACAACGCTATCGCGACTCAGCGTGGCCGCCATCGCCGCGGAACAGGGAGGGTCCCGCCGCCGTCCCCTTCCTCCTGCGCGGCGGCGGCCCGGGCGCCCACGCCCGCACTGGGTCAGAAGCGGCGGGCGCTGGAGCTGGCGTTGCCCTTCCTGCGCTTGGTGTGAGCGACTGCAGGCGGAAGGGCCGGGCCTGGGGCACGGGGCTGCCCGCAGAGCCCGCGGGAGCTGCAAAAGGAGGGGAAGGGGGTGCGGTGGGGCAGTGCAGGACCCCAAAATGCGGCTGCGTCCTGCGAGAAACCCCTGAGAGGTCAAGGGGTTGAGGCAGAATTGGGCCTGGGTGGGTCGCCGTTTGATTTCTCAAGGAGTGGCGGCGATATCTGGGCAAAGGGGATTACCTTGGTCCAGCTGCAGGATCTGGCTGCCTCAGGATCGGAAGTAGTTGCTGGCGATGGTCTCGCTGTCGCTCCTGTCCAGCACCAGCCTGTAGTGGTCTTCCTCGGGCTGCAGGTGGCAAACGCTGTCAGCAGCGCCAGCAATGAGGCAAAACTGGTCAAATGGGATAGAAATGGAGGAGGAACGGGCCGTACCGCTGGCTCACTGCTCTCATTCGAGGGACTTGTCCGGCCACGTTTGGGCTGTGGCAGGGCTGGGACCGCTGTGGGAAGAGATGGTCATTGTGTGTAGGACAATCACCACCCTCTGGCTGCACTCCCTGATCCCGGCACTGCTCAGATTCCCGAGGGATCCGCACCAAGTGCCACCTTTGTTACAAATTCCAGACAAACCGTGTGTGGAAGCTCTTACGAGTGCACGCAGCCCAAGCGTGGCCTGGTGAGCATGGCAGAGCCATGGTCACCTCCCTGTCCCCCACAGCGCCCTCCTCTCCCCAGGCACCGTCCCCTTGTGAGAAATGAAAGCCTGGAGGTGAGAGCTCTTTTTCAGAGTGGTAATTGCTAGTTGATGTTAATGAAGTTGATAAGGTCTTAATTTGAAGTGTTGGTCTGTTGTTAAATATTGAATGTTAAAGTTCTGAGACTTGCCTTTAGTTGCCGCTGTTAAGTGTTACTATTTTACCCTGTATTGTACCCCTTTCCATCTCACCCCGGATTTGTATCCCTTTCCATCGGGAACCGCTTACCCTCCTCCCCTAATCCCAGAAGGACTTGCACCCGGACTGAATTTAAATGAGAAGCTGTGGGAACTATAGGAACCCTCTCAAAAACAACAAACCAGCAAATAAACTGTGATTTTAACCCAGCAGAACCACACTAAATCACCCACCAACGACCAGAGCCGGATTCCATCCTGCCACCATAATGTAATAGTACTCAGCTTGGATGATACCCCCTAAACTACAAGCCAGTTTCAATATTTGGAAAGTTTTCTAATTTAGGTACAAATTAGGATTTAATAAAATAAATTAAATTAATCCAGAGCAAAATTCAGTAAATCCAGAGCAGCTGTGGCTGCCCCTGGATCCCTGGCAGTGTCCAAGGTCAGGCTGGACAGGGCTTGGAGCAGCCTGGGATAGAAGAAGGTGTCCCTGCCCAAGGGAGAGATTATTCCATGTCTGTTTTAAAGAAAGTCTTCTCATGTTTCTCCACAGGGATGACTTTTGAATGAACCTGAAGCTAATCTTACTAATGTGGTCTTAGAACTCCTGGAATTTCCTAACTTTGGTTAAAAAGTTGCAATATTTCTTTGATAACCTAAATACCCAAATAAAGCAAGTCCTTCACGTGCAGGTCTAGGACTGTACACACAAATACCATTTTTTTTGCAGACCCTCTGATTCTACCACAAAATATGAGAGCAAAACCGATTTTCAAGTGTTTTGAAAATGAAGATTTTAAACGTAAAATTGAAGAGCATTACTTTTATGTTTTGTTTCTTGCCCCAGAAAGCGAACTCAGAACTGGCAGCAGCTGCAGCAGATCTGGAGGTCGGCAGAGGGAGTCGCATCCCCTCCCATCCCAACATGTGCTCCTCCCGCCAGGTGTCACACACTGAGCCTTTACAGCTGGAGGGGTTTGGGCTTCAAAAGCTTAATCCCCCATCCGAGGTGTGAAAAATGAGTATTTTATGATTGGCTGTTCGCAAATATTAAAATGAATGTTATATGTGTTGTGTTAGAAAGTAATGCTGTATTAATTCTCTTAAGTAGTGGGTTAAATATAGTTTTAGGTTATAACAAAATGTTAAAATAGAAACTATGCTATGTAGGATACTTTTTTTTTCTAAAGAAAGGACTTGCACTGAGATAGCAGCCACAGGACACCTGAATCTTTCAGAGAAAGAGAATTTTTTGCCCCATTATCAGGAGAAACGAACTTCTTCCTTGCTCAGGCAGGATGACACTGTTACGATTCAGAGGAAGAAGTTGACACTGACCAGACAGAATCCTGTGTTTGAGTCGAATTTCTGCATCATGTATGAGGTGTATGAATATGCAACAGGTTATTGTTTTTAAGGGTTAATCCTCTATTAACGTGGGTCCTTTTTCAGCCTTATGCTGCCCAGAAGAAGGTACCCAGATGTCCGTAACTCTTTGTTTTTATTCTCATATTGTCCTAATTCAAATTGTCCAAATTATTATTATTCTAATTGTTTTACTATTTTTAGAACCACTTTATTACTATTAAACTTTTAAAATTTTAAAAACAAGTGATTGGCGTTTTTCACATGAGGGATTTCATAAAAGCTCACACACACATTGTGGTGTATGAAATACTGACACAGCCAGAGCCATTCTCTAAACCCACAGCCCCTTAAAACAAAAAAATGAGGATGTGGAGGAGGAAGGAGCTGCTCCCTCACCTTCTCCAGCGCCTTGCTCTTGGCTGGAACCTCCTCCTGGATGGAGTCATAGACCTTGAGGAGAGCCTGCTCGCTGCTGTCCTCGCTGGATTCCTGCAGGGCTTGTGCTTCTCCTTCAGCTCCTGGTTCTGAGCCTGCTCCCCCCCAGCACCTGCAGCCTGCAGAAGGGAACACCGAGCTCAAGAACCAGCTACACATGCCTGGAGGAGGCACATCCTTCCACGGGTGGCATTTGGGAAGACAGAAAATTGGGAATTATGAGAAGATTTTCTGCCCTGAGTAATCATAGCAGATTGTACTTATTATTAACACTTTCTGTCATAAAAAGAATCCCAGAATCCCAGAGTGGTTTGGAATGGGAAGGACCTTAAGGGCCACCTCACTGCACCCCCTGCCATGAGCAGGGCCACCTCCTGCTCTCCCAGGTTGCTCCAACTCTGTCCAACGTGGCCTTGGACACTTCCAGGGATCATGGGGCAGCCACAGCACCCCTTGGCAAAATACTCCACAAAGGCAAAACATGTTACTCCAAGCACCTCAGTCAACAAGGATGTCCAGAAATCCATATCTAAGCTCATAAAATTATGTTTAAAACCCTTGTTTTGTGTACTTTATATTTAAATTCTTATTTAAATAAACATCGAATATTTTTTTTTCAAGGATTCACAAAAGGTGCCAAAATCACACAGAGAATTATTTTAACTGGTGGATGTGGGAGTGTTAGATCAGAAAGCCACAGTATGGTTTCCATTTTGGGGCAGTATCAGCCATGATTTGTGTCACCCCAGCGTTGTTCATGCAGCACTGGCACAGGCCTGTGTTTGAAATCCTGCTCTGGCATGGAAATAAAGCCATGCTCCAGAGCATTCCTTTGTCTAGCTCAGGTTGGCCAGCACTGTCTCAAATTGGCTGACAACCCCTTTACTGATAACAGCCTCCTAATTATCTCCAAGCCCTGTGAAATGGCTCATTCTCCCCCAGAACTGACCTGCTATTCTGCTGCACTGCTCCTGCCAGGTGACCTTCCCTTTCCTCTGCTTAACACACACTGAATCCAAGGATTCAATCCTTGCTCTGCTGAGCTGCCCTGATGTGTAAAGCTTGAGCAGGTGGCTTTGAAATCCCCACACCTGTGGAACCAAACCCTCCTGCCCAATCTGCACAGAACCTGGATTTAACAATGTGATTAGAAGGGCATTTTCCCTTGTTTGCCACAAAAGCAATAGGATTCATTCTTGCAATAGGCCCACTAACATTTGATATCAAATCCAAATGAAGGGTTTCTTTGGAGATCTCTCCCTTAACAGACAGAATTGCCCACAAATTGCAGGCACTGCTGTTCTGCATTTCATAGCAGCTCCTTTTTGAGCAAGAAGAGACCCAACAGAGTGAGCACACACCACAGGGAAGCTGAAAGACTGGTTAAAACCCACAGAAGGACTGGTTAAAACCCACAGAACTGTTCAGAATCAGACTGTCACAGCATATCTTGGCTTGAGCTCTTCTAATTGTATATAGTTCCAAGCAATAGAGGAAGTGAAAAATCAGGAGAATTTGCTTCAATAATGTATTTCTGGAGCAGCCCAAGCCCCCATGCTGCTTCAGTATGTGGTGGTGTACTCTGGCTGAGGGAATTCTCTCAGGACAGCTCTCACACAAAGAAAACCTTGAACCAGGTTGATTTTGATTTGGGCTGAGCACGAGTCCAAGCCTGCATCCCTCATATCCCAGCCCTATTTCAGTGCCCCTGGAATAGGATTATTGGGAAATTTTGCTGTTAGCTGTGGATAATGTACAGCAAACACTGTGAGATACTGTGAGATGCATGAGCTGGAGGCAAAAGTGGCCTTGGTGATGGAAAGAGTCCATCCATGAGTCAAAGGACAGCTGCTGCCTTACCTGTAAGACATGAGAGGGCTCCAAGTGCCCTTCAAGGCCCTCTTTCACGAGGAAGAGGAGGCATCTCCATAACCTGTGTGGGCACTTAAGGCTCCCCTGCCTGCAGCTCCAGGCAGGATTTGTTACCAGGAACACACGCTTTTTTGGCATCAACGTTTGCTGACTTGAACATCTCCATTTTTCTCTCATAATTCTGGAACTCAGCCTCACTGAGCACTGCAGGGAACAGTTCTTGATCCACCCAAACAGGGCAAAGTTAGTTCTGGGGTAAAAACAGCCTGGAGGAGAGAAGGCTCCAGGCAGAGCTTAGAGCCTCTCCTGGTGCCTAAAGGGGCTCCAAGAAACTGGAGAGGGACTTTGGACAAGAGGCTGGAGTGCCAGGACAAGGGAGAATGGCTTCCCACTGCCAGAGGTGGGGGGTATTGGAATGGAATCCTTCCCTGGCAGGGTGGGCAGGCCCTGGCACAGGGTGCCCAGAGCAGCTCTGGCTGCCCCTGGATCCCTGGCAGTGCCCAAGGCCAGGCTGGACATTGGGGACAGTGGAAGGTGTCCCTGCCATGGCAGGGGTGGCACTGCAGCAGCTTTAAGGTCCCTTCCAACCCAAACCATTCTAGGATTCTGTGATGCTGATACTTCCCACTGTTGGGAGCCTGAGTTATTTCATTTTTTAGACCCTCCAGCACATGAGGGAACAGTAGGGATGTAGCAGGAGATCCATGGTGGGTTTTATGGGATACGTTATCTGTGTTGTAGCATGTAATTTTTTAATATTCCACCCACAGGGTGTTCCTTGGGAAAGCAAATACATCAGATTTTTAGTTCTGAGGGTTTTTGTTTGTAGCTTTTGGTGAGGCTGAGAACTTCTGCTCAAGGCCTTAAGGAAGGTTTGTCAGCAAGAGGCAGCTCTGGGCCAAGCAGAGATCCCGTGGTCTCCTAATTAAAATTCACCTCATTTCTCTCTTGCAGCTCTCCCAAATCAGGCACCAGGAAAATCTCATTAGGTTGAAGAAAACCCCCAGAAACCCGACCCAGCTCAGTTTGGTCACTCAGGGAGCTGTGGAACAAATCCTCTGGTGGTTGTTTGGGTGTTCAACGTGGCCTCCATTTGTCTCTTGCTCTTGTGCCATCAGAACTGCCCCAGACACGGAGCAGCTCCTTGGGAATGTGCCACCCCTGAGTGACCATGGCAGGCAGTGTCCCCTGTCCCAGGGCCGCAGGGTGCAGCAGAGCTCCGTGGGGCCTCTGGGTCATTGTCACCTCCCTGTGTCTGATTAGAGCCCTGGAATGTCTGTGGAATGGGGAGTTACAGATGGAAACCAGGCCGTGAGTAACGTCTGAGTTAGGAGTGAGGGTGGGAAGGGCTTCAAAGGCCAGTCTGGGTCAGAAAACACTAATGAGCCTTAATTCCTGGTTTGTTTTGCTGTGGTGTTGTGTGGCCCAGCTGGCAAACACAAATGAGAGGTCAGTTGGTGACACTCAGGCCTGTTTACCTGGCTAAACCAATAATTAAATGTTAGGTGGAAAGCTGGGCTCCAAAACTGGAGTGTATCCATGGTCATGGGTGATCCTCAGCTTGGAATTGGTGCCTGGCAGATGGATTCATTGGTTACTCCTTTGCCAGGTAAAATTGGAATGTGTCAGAGTCTTAATCATTGATTTCAGGTCAGGATCTCTTTCAGCTTCATCCCAAGGGAGGCACAGCTCTGATCCCTGCCTGTGAGCAGGGACAGCACCCAGGGAAGGGCTGGAGCTGGGCCAGGGGGTTTGGGCTGGAGATCAGGAAAGGCTCTTCCCCAGAGAGTGCTGGGCACTGCCCAGGCTTCCCAGGGAACGGTCCCAGCCCTGGGGCTGCCAGAGCTCCAGAG